>JABFPJ010000271.1:0-49706 GCA_022817425.1 Gryon sp. ZL-2020 | reverse complement strand
CATGTGTACTACGTGATTCAAAACATTGCTAATATTAAGAAAAAATGTCAATATTTCATTTAATAAATAATAGAAAAACTGCAATCTTATTTTAAACACAAAACCAAAAACTTATTATCGAATTGATACTAATTTAACTCGATTCTGAATTATTTTCATATTTAGTCACTAACTTGACTGTAATAACATCCTTAATATATTGTTCTCTTAGGGCGGTTGTGTCTTAATGTAGTTGCGGATTAAATTGTTGCAAGATTGACCGTGTGTTTTCGAGTGCGTTCGAAAGTGATATCGGGTATGTTCATATTTTTCAAATAAAAGTAAGCCGCAAGATGTCAAAAGGAAATTTTGTGCACTTGTACACAAATTAACCCTTTGTTGCACTGTTCTTCGGGTTGAAAGATATCGTTCTTTACTCTTTGAAAACTTGTGGCTAACTTCACACTTTAAGAAATTATACTATTATGAGATATTGAAATTAATTGTTATAATAATTATTAGGCAGTGTTACGTGGTGTACACTTATATATATAAATGATTAAATAACTTAAAATGAAAAAATGTAATAAAATAAGTAGCCAAACGTAAAGTGCGCATGCGCGAAAGTCTGTTGTCTGCTATAGGTTATTTTGAATATACAAAACATGTGAGATTGTTAATGCAGGTGAAAGAAAATTACTTCAATGTACAAAACAGGCGATAAACATCTACAGCTGTTAATATTTAATATTTATATAAGTTTTAAAACAATTTTATATTTTACGTTTAAGAGTTACGTTTAATAGTATTTACGTAGTATGTTTGCACCATTCTGGAGGATTCCCCAATATCCCCGAATAACGTATTTAACGATTTGGTGACAAAAAATTGTTGACCATTTATGAGACCCTCATGTCCATATGCATATGCCTGGGATAGGGATCCGGGGTGTCGGGTACGAAAATGTGACTTTCGCCAAACTCATCCGTAGTATGTTTGAACCACTCTGGGGGGGGGGGTCCCCCAATACCCCCGATAACGTATTTAACCCTCCGTTTGGAGTTGATTTGGAGTTGTCATAACTCCACTCTTAGTGCTTAGTGAAGTTTTTTCAAAATATTCGACAAATTCGAAGTTTCCATTTAAACCGTCAGTGGGCGCGCATCGGTCATTTCGACGACTGACGAAGAAAGATAACCGAGTGGCGTTTTTGTTGATAAACAAAGAGGTCAGAAATATACGCGGCCACTTACGGGTTAAGAGACAACAATACCACACCTGAACAATTTAAAATTGAAGTCCGAAATATCCGACTTTCGGTCCTCACGTGTGAACATTTATTATTATTGTTGTAAGTTATATATTAAGTATGAAACATACACTTTTCAACTAAATAAATTTTAAATAAACCTTAATTGAGTTGACCCTAATTATAATATATAGTTCATTATTTTAATTGATGTTCATTTTAAAAAAACTTTATTTTCCCACCTAAAATGTCTACACATAAAAAACATTATTCCTAATTATAAATACCAATTTTAAAATTAAAGAAAAAGATAGAGAAAATTATTTGGAAATAAAAATAAACAAATCATTACTTTATAATCTTGATTTTAAGAACATTAAACAATTGTTTAATGTTCTTAAAATCGGATTCTTTAAAGAATCCGATTCATATTAAATGTATATTTGTTCCTAAAGTCAAACGAAGGTTAAACTTAATAAAAACCAACAATAGTGCGAAAAATGATCTGTAACTTAAAACAATTCAAAAGCAACATTTTTATGCATTTCGCGAGTCGTGTTCATAAACGCGTGCATTCTCGTAATCGTGTATACATGACGACGCGTGAGCCACTGACCTTGACCGAAACTTACACGCGAATGTAATCAAAGAGCGGAAGTGCAATAAAAAGAATTATTTCATACCGATAAACAATCGTGACGACGAACGTTGAACTCCAGCTTCGCGGCAACTATCCAACTCTCGCTTCACTTCACTGTACGCGAATTCTAATCCAATGTTATTAGCACAGCAACAACCAACATGATCAAGTTCAAGGAATAGCCGGCATTAGATGCGACTTTTTTCTCGCAAAATTCGCGTCATAAAACAGATTCAATTCACTAATTAATTAATACTTTATCCTCTTTGTTTTCAATCTTTTTTCTTTGTTATACAAAATCGGACGCGAGAATTTACGTAAACACTCGAAAAGCAACGAGCGAAAATGCGAATTGGCAGTTTTGCACAAAACGACATGCACGTGTGATGATGATCCGCAAGTGTACACAAACGCGAGCCAATCACGCGACGCCAATCGAATTGCGAGCGGGAGCGAAGATAAGACGAACCATGCGCGCGAACTTCACTCGAATTTCAAGCGAGAAAAATGGCCGAGACGACGCGAACGAATGAGTCGGAAAAGAAACAAAAAGTCATTGCAATTGCACTTTCGCGAACAACAAACCGCCACTCAGCTGTAACACGTGTTGTCACTACAGGTGAACGGATTACGGGTGAGAGCCATCTTTGATCGCAACAGTGAAACTGGACGAACGGACGTGAGGACGATGGGTAAAAGCAACAACAATGGAAGCCAGAAGGTCATTTCATTAGCGGTTGATGAAGGTAGGTCAGCGACGTTGTCAACAATCGAGAAAAAAAAAGGTATGTGATAACGTTTATCGATAAAATAATATTTACGTATTTGAAAAAAAAACACAAAGCAACGCGTTCCCGGTTAAAAACAAAATTGGAAAACAAAAGTTGTATATGATCAAAAAAATTCATATTATTTATATTGGTCATTTAATTATTACTTGTTCATCCTTAATTTATAAGATGAAAGAAAGGATCGATTCATCAACGAATTAATTTCGTTGGAACCGAGTAAAGTTGTAATTTAAAAATGTGATAAGAATGCATATGGCGAATTCGGAAATTAATGGCGCATTCGGTATCCAACAATCACTTGTATTAATAAAGGACAGACAATTCAAATCACATAAGTCTGTCCTTTATTAATACAAGTGATTGTTGTATACCGAATACGCCATAAGAATATTTTGCATTAAAAAAGGATGGACAATTCAAGTCACATAAGTGCGTCCTTTTTTAATACAAAATATTCTTAATTTCCGAATTCGCCAATATAATCTAGATTTTTTACCGCCAAATTTTAAATGTAATAGAAAACTATTAACTGAAGATACTAATATTTAATAATATAAATATATATAATAAATAAAAAAAACATATAAAACTAGAAAAAAATTACAACTGAATTAAAAAATATAATATACACTCGGCAAAAAATAACACTTTTTTGAGGGGAAATTTTGACGATTTTCAAATGGTCATAATTTTGATTATTTCCATCGGATTGTGACGTTCCTTCTTTAAAACGTTGTTATTTTTACGTACTCAATGTAATCAAATCTTGGAAATGTTATATCTCTGATTGCAAGTATAAAACTGAACCTTACAGAAAGAACTCAAATAAAAAAATACCAAATACTTACGTTTTAAATCAATATTTAAAACGTGAGAAATTAACCCTGCAGCGCCCAAGTCGGTATGACATTCCGACCTATGCTCCAGTATCCACGGCCCAGGTCGGTATTGACATACCGACCTTATTCAAATTAAGATATTTCAATAACGGTTGCTCATAATTTAATGAAAAAAATCATACATGTATTTGAAAACTATCTTCACAGTTATGTATATGTATTTGTTTATTTCACTCACATTTTTGTTGTAAAAAAATTCCTGAAAATGTTGAGAATTGTATAATATTAAACTCGTTTTGGGCCCTGTATACTGACCAGCGCGGGCGGCCATCGGTATATGAAGGATTAAAACTGTAACAAGCCAATAAGTTTTGTATTTCCATTCCTTTTAAAATAACTTTTAAATTCACTTGTTATAAAATGTATCAGTTAGTTGCTTCTGGAAATATAAAATGGTGGCGCATCCCCTATGAGGAAGAAGCAGGAAAACACTTAAAAAAATGTTGCAAAATTGCAAAATGTATGTACAACCTTGACGGTTGATGACAAAATAGACTAAATATTGGTATTAAAAAATTTAAATAGTTTCATAATGTTTTAATGAAAAAAAATACTCAGAACCAAAAAATGTCTGAAATTAGGACAACACTCTAAAATCTTAACTCTCAAACTATCAGAACCACAAAGTTTGAAACCTTTTTAACAAGTCAACAATGACGTCAGCTTTAATTAAATAAAGAAATATGACCTGATTATATTTTAAATAATTTGTCTTTATAGTAAAGGGTTTATATTATATTTTCATATAATATATGAAAACATGATTTAATGTAGTAAAAAATATATACATCATATATACAATATAAATCATATATACATTAATATTAATTCGTGCCGTCTGGTTGAGATCTTCCAACAACTTTAGGCATCTTTTTGTTCGTCGAATCTTCAATTTCTTTTGGTTTATAATAATGTGGTGCAATTTCTATTAGCCACTTACTCTCAATTTCAATAACTTGACGCATATAAGCCTTTTTTGTAAACATTAATTCATGATACAACAACCATCTCGGCAACTCCTGAAATAAAGCACTATTCGGATGTATCGAAACACTTTGATTATGCTTTACGGTTTTATAATGACCGTCTTTTGATAATCTTGTGACGTGATAAAAGTAACCAGCGGTTATTGCTTTTCTGATGTTAATAGAATTAGATATCCCCGAAACAAGATCAATCTCAACTCTTTGTAATAATCCAACAAGTTGTTCTCGCACATCTCGAGCTCTCTTCATTGACCTGTGTTGAATAAAATTTTCATAACACCATTGCGTGCTGAAATCCGTTTGTTGCCATTGATTGTAAATTTTTAAAAGGGTTAAATGGTCGCCACCTATAAATAAACAATTTTAATTAGAAAAACAATCAAAGTTATAAATTAACCAGCTTAAATTGAAATAAATTTTTAAATTAATTCAATATACCTGGATCGTGAAAATTTTTCCTTGCAGTATCTGCATGAAGGATCTTATTTTTTGGTCGATAGAAGATGGCGCTGTTAACCGATAACATTGCAGCAATAGTTGCTATTTCCTCGGAACAAGCATATTTCTCACTGGCCAACAACATTTTCGCCATCATTGGATCAAGTGGAAATTCCGCCATTTTTCTTCCAAGTTTTGTCAGTTCACCTCGATGATTTAACGCTCCCAAGGCATATAGTTGTTCAAGTGCTATAACAAGCATTTCGTGTGGGGGTGGATCCAAAAAATCGAAATTGATTAGATCATTAATGCCGAGTGTTTTTAACATTAAGACAGCATTTCCTAAATTAATTCGCTGTATTTCAGGTACTGTGTTTTCTTCCATTTCGTGAGCATAAGACCAAGCTGTGTAGAGTCTGAAGCACTTTCCTGGAGCTACTCTTCCAGCACGACCTACAAATGTATAATTTCATAATTAATAAATAAATTAATACAAAATTTAATTTAATGTAACTAAGCATTAATAATAAACATACCTGCTCTCTGTTTTGCAGAAGCTTTACTAATCGGTACGACCATTAAAGTTTCCATTCCGGTTCGAGGATTATAATTATTCTGTTTAGCAAAGCCTGGATCAATAACGTAAATAATATTGTCGATTGTTAAAGACGTTTCAGCAATATTTGTCGCCAATACAACTTTTCGTGCTCCTGGGGGAGTAGGTAAGAAAATCTTTGTCTGCATATCACTTGGTAAATTTGCGTAAACTGGAAGAATCAACAATTCTGCTAATTTCGAACCCAATTTACGTACGCGTTCCTGTAACATTTCCTGACAAGTTTCGATTTCTTCTTGTCCTGTAAGAAACACGAGAATATCACCAGGTGGTTGAGTTGCATGAATTTGTAAAATCGACACAACGCATGCGTCAATGTAATCAGCTTCCGGCGCTTTTGTATAAAATATATCCACAGGAAATCGGCGGCCGGGAATCCGAAAAATTGGTGCATCGTCAAAGAATTCACTGAACTTTGGGGCATCTAAAGTTGCTGATGATATTAACAATTTTAAATCTGAGCGAAATCTTGTGATATCTTTCACGAGACCTAAAAAAGTTCAACATTCAATATATTAATATTGATACATTTTTGTAAATTTTGTTTTTTCTTATCTTTATTTTATTCTTACCGAACAGAAGATCTGTATGTAATGTTCGTTCGTGAGCTTCATCAATAATCATAACACTATAACCTTCTAACTGTGGATCACTCAAAAATTCTCGATGCAAAGTACCATCAGTCATATATTTGATTTTTGTTCTCTCTGTAGTGCAATCTTCAAATCTTATGGAATAACCAACTTCATTTCCTAATTTAACAGCCATTTCATGCGCTACTCGAGCAGCCACGGACATTGCAGCTACTCGTCTTGGTTGTGTACAACCAATCTTTTTTCCATCGTCACAAAAACCTGAAATACATGCATTATTTAGATGATTGTCGTTAATTAATTTTTCAATATACGCATTGAAATTTAATACGTTAAAGAATAATTACCAGCCTCATACAAATACTGTGGAATCTGAGTAGTTTTACCAGATCCAGTTTCGCCCTCAATAATTAGAATCTGATGTTGCTTTATAGCATCAATCAGATCTTTTTTAAATGGATAAATCGGCAAACTTTTTTTCGTTTCCTCAATAGTTGTCAAAACCTTTCCCTGAGGCGTCGAAATATCTTTTCTCTCCTTTTTATCCTTCTTGTCACCCGGTAAAGTTAATGATTGTATGAATTCAATCTCATTTTCCAGCAACAATTCGTATTCTTCCTGTTGTTTTTTGTCTTTCGCTCCAAAATGAAATAACGCCGAAGACATTTGTTCCGATTCCCATTTATTTTGCTCCGATTGAACGGGTTCGGGGTCAAACTGATCCTGTTCCTGCGTACCTTTGGGTTTCTGTTCAGGCATACGATATCGTTGAATATTTTCCAATTCTCGAGCTTTTTCATGTTCTTTCGCCAATTGCAGCAACTGCTTTTTGTGTTCTCTTTCGCGCTTCTCACGTTCCGTGAGAACTTCCTCGTCGAACAGATATTCATCGTCAATTATGTCAGCCTCGAGTTCAGCTACTTTATCTTCTTTTCGCTTTTCTAAATATTTTCGACGAGACTCAATACGCAACTTTGGTATTAATTGTTCTTGTTTAGTTGGGTCTATTAGTTTTGGTCTTTTCGTGGCACTTCCTCCTGATTCAGAAGGCATTGCAACTTTTCGCGTCTAAAATAATAAAGATAATTTTATTCAACATATATATCACATAATTATTAATAATATACAATTAATATGAGTAATGGAATAATAAAATAATTAATAATAGGAGTAATAAAATAATTAATAAAAAATGATAATAAATTAATTTAATATTAATTTGAGTTACTTATAATATTTAATATTAAATAAACAAAAGAAGTGAATGCCGACAAACTTACCTTTTCTTCATCTCTTGCTTTTAAACGACTAGCAAATTCATTTCTTTCTTGAATATCCTTTTTTCTTTGCTCATCTTCACTGTCACTCTCACTAGACGATTCTTCTCTCTTATATTTACTCATTTTCAGTTATTGTATTAGAATTATTAATAATTATAAACAAACATTCAAGTCTTCTGACTTGTTTTGTAAAGGTTATGAATTCAGTTCGTTTATCAACCGAGTCACTAGCCCGAGACCGGATTCAAGTTTCTTTCTTTTGGTTGGCAAGGATATTTATATTGTATTAGTTGGTATTACAGTTAAGTTGAGTTAAGTGCAGTTCACAAAGCACATACGAATTAATGTTTTTAAAGATGTTCTTCGTATTTCTTGATTTTCAAATTTGCACACTTTTATTTTTGTTATAATTATTTCTTATTTTAGCTTCTCGATTTCTGACAATTTTATATTAACAATTTTAATTAACACGAACTTTTTAAACATCGGAAGATATTTCAATTCACGTAAACCCAATAAGATTTCATATTATCATATCAACAATGCTTTATATTGAATAATCGATCGATATTCAATTATAACTTCAGATTTTCAGAATAACATTTAAAATGTATAATAAATTAGATAAGGAGGAAAAGTTATAATAGGAGAATATTGAATATTTTTATTCGAATCTTTCTTAATTTGTTTGTAAAGATTTATAATAAGTAAATGTAAATTATAATTGTAAAAACAAATTAATGTACAAAAATATTGTATGAAAAATATTTAACAAATGTAAAAATGCCAGTACAATTTTACCAGTATTTCAGGAATATTTATTCGGGTGTACATAAATTATTCCATAAATATTATTTAAAAACTTTTCAATACAGAGTGGTAAATATATTATTTAAATAAATTTCTATCAAAAACCAGAATCTCTTTCTTTTTATAAATATTATATGTAATATATTTATAGTATTGTTTATAAATATAGCATTAAGAAGATTTATCTGCTTAATGCTCTCATCATCGTAAATCCAAATTGCATAAATCAATATTTACAAAAACTATTAATTAAATGTTAATTTCCTCAATGTTTTTTTTACTTTTTCTTTTTATTTAATTAAAATAAAATGTATTAACAAAAATCGGAATCAAAAAATGAATAAAAGAAAATAATTGAAACCAAATACTCTCAATAATCTGCGATGTATAGTACATGACCGCTAAACCAAGCGCACTTAATATATTTGAACCATTTGAAAGCACAGACGATTTTGCAGACATTCGCGGAAATTCGCAAGAAGATAGGAAAATGAGTTGTAAAAGAAGAGTCTGATCTCTAAACAAATCAACAGACATTAAATTCTTTCTTCGTCGTTGTATTGTCATTATCGATTCGTGGTTGTTCTTTAGCAAGACATTTTTGCGGCTTCTTTGGCACGCTTGGGGGAGCTCTCACGTTGAATATACGATCCCCTGTGCTCTGTCTGTGTCGCACAGGTAAGAAAAGCGACCGAATAAAATTAAATAAACTCGACAATAAAGTTTACTATCATCTTTTGCAAAAGCAACAGAAGTCTTGTAAAATTAAGTTCAAAAATCAAAGATCCATCAAAGATCAAAACTCAACAAGTTTTAAAGTTGCGATACAAAGTTGAAAACTTAAAAAGCAAACTTTATAAAGAAAAAGAATTGAACAGAAGACAGAGGATAGACAGAGAAAAAACGTGTCTTTTGTAGCAGAGGGGTCCGTAGGTAGTAGGTGGAGGTCGTTGGTTGGCGCTTAATCACATTATAGAAGCGGGTCTCGTGTGCGATGGACCTCAAGGAGGAGGACGAGGATCAAAAACAATTGTTTCTTGTGGATGGGCCACGGGATCCTCTAGTTTCCGCCGGGGCGATTGTTGCAAGTGCCAGCGCTCAGGAAGATATCAATCCCGGGGATCTGCAGAACAGCGTACTCGCGGGTCTGATGAGCGCGCAATCCTCGTCGGTGTGCTTTCCAGCCGCAAAATTCAGTAAGTTTTGAAACAAAAGACGAAAAAAAGAACACAAGTTGTAGACTATCCTAGAACCACGTAGTGATGAACACTAACGAAAGAGTCTCGTGCCTCTCTTGCTTCCTTTTTTCTCTTTCACGCGGCTCTTTGGGGTAGGCTCAATTAAATTATTGCTAAATGCATTAAAGCGGGCACACCAGAGCACAGAGATACCAGCCCTTAAATAAAGTTAGCGCTAATCGGTTTAGCAGTTATGAATCGGAGAGGACTGATTTGATTAAGTGTAATTTAATGATGGGACGGAATATATGTTGACGATGGTGTGTGGTAATACCAAGACGTTAGTTGTGTTTTGTTCACTTCTTTCTCTTGTTTCGGACTTACAGCGTACGACTTTAGCGCGAGTCCCGGTCACGAGGAACGACAAACACCCATCAGCGTTGGCAAGCGTAAGCAACGTAGATATAGAACTACCTTCACGAATTTTCAGCTGGAAGAATTGGAAAGGGCTTTTCAAAAAACACACTATCCTGATGTCTTCTTCAGGGAGGAACTTGCACTGAGAATTCAACTTACTGAGGCTAGAGTGCAGGTTCGATATTTAAAAGTATAACGAAGATGTGATAGACAAATTAATTTTATTTGGATTATGTTTTTTTCTTCTTTGGTTTGGAGTAGAATGTTCAGGAACCAATTAAATGAAAAACGATAACATACGATTGCATTTTTTGGGGCTTTGAATTGCAGTGTTTTTTTGTTGAATCCTCAATATTAAATTTAATTACTTTGCAAAAAGTGACTAAACATTATTGGATAATTCATCATATTTTTTTAATGAATTTTAATTACTTGTTTAATTTAATTATAAAATTTGAAAGCAATTAAAATTATTAGACAAACAAATAATAAATATAATAGAGAACGATTTATGTTATAGTTTAATCGTATCTGAAATTGAAATTTAATTCATTTGTAAGGAATATAATTCTATTTTATTTTATCGTATTTCATCCACTAGAAAATAGAAATTTACAACATCTTGAGAATAGCTCCATTAAATTTAGTTAGGTACATTAAGAAATATTTCTAGGTGTGGTTTCAAAACAGACGAGCGAAATGGCGAAAACAAGACAAACAATTGGCCGCTCATTTGCCCACTGTGGAGTGTCAAGAAGCACAGCCACAACAACAACCAGATCACCTCTTGCCAGAACCGCCTTTAGGTAGTCCGCCGCCTATTTATCTCGGCATGGAATGGGCTGGGTTCTCTCCATACAGCAATACAACGGCATCTCCATTAATTATCAATGGAATGAATAAACCAGCGGAACCAGACGAAAATTCGCTTTTGGATCCCGATCTGTTACAACTAAAAACACCCCGATCATAATATTAAGCAAACAGCCAAAAACGGAACCAAAGAAAATTTAACTAAAAGACGATTTTAATAAAAATGTATTTAAAAAATATTTAAATTGAAATTAAGAAAGACAGTAATTTATAACTAGACTGTATTTTGACTTAGTTAAACATTGCATCAAAAATGTTTAATTTTGTAATTTATAAAACTTTTACGGATTGTTCAAAAGTAATGTATAATTTATATACAAATTATATGAATAAGATGAAAATATCTATATATATATATATGTATATAACGACCATAAAAGGTTGTTAAAACTAAGCGAAGGAGCGATTGATTGTAATAAAGATTCATCCTTAAAATAGTAATATCTTCTTTATTCGGTGCGCATATATTACATTGTATTCAGTAACCTACTCAAACGATCGATTCTGGAGTGGTTAAGCAATTAAAGATACCTCATCGATGTTAATCGGTTTGCAGAGAGTTATTAAATTACGACACATAAGATGATGTTAGACGTGTGATCGCGCGTCCAGGTGCGTCGCGAACGAGCATTCTTTTTTTATATTCATATATATATTATGCAACTTTTTTCGTTCTTATCTGTTTTGTTTCAGTTTATTTCAATAAATTAATGTTGATTGTTAGGGCGGTATTATGCAACGTAAGAGTATTCGTCTGCGCTATTTGGCGTGCGCTCGATGTACTGCTTGTCAATGAGAGCCTCGATACATTTCTTGATCATCCCAATAGACGGCGCAAATGTAACTTTCGACTGTCCAAGTATCTGTAATATACAAAAATTCAATTTAATATGTTTCTTAATTATTCTTAGTCGTTGAATAATGATCAACCTTGTTGAATAATCATCATTACCTCTTGAACTAACTGATTATGCCTTAAAACCTTTCGACTTTTCATAATTCTGACAATGGCTGCCTGTAAATACAACTTTCTATCGTCATCGACACTTCTGTGGGTCTGTTCTGTGTCATGAGGTACGTCACGTTGTAGCGCACCCGTAATGCGAAACTTCGTTCTCTTATTTGAATAATCAAAATTGAGCGACAGTACCGTATCTTCTTGCAATTCGTCAGTAGATTTCTTTAAAATCTTACACTCAACCAAACTGGCTGCGTGTTTGTAGAACTGATCATCAGCAAGTCGAAGTGAAGTGGCGGCTTCTTTGCAAGTTATCGAATCACAGTGTTCAAACAATAGCAATAATGCCATCTGATAAGTCTGCACTGTAACCAAGTATGGTTTCTTCAGATAATTGAAACGTAAATCACCCTGGCTTAAGTGATGGAACCAGGTGAGCTTTCGGCCATTGAACTGTGCGTGATAGAAGGTTTCGAACGCCTGAACTGAGCGCTCGAGTTGTTGAGGAACGTGAAAATAGCCGGGCGAAGGTGGGAAACCCAATGGCCAAGCGCCAGCTTGCAATACATAAACGACAAAGCCAATTCCCAGCTGACTCTCGGCATTGCGCTCGCGCAAACTCGCGGCAAATTTGGCATTCAGATCGGCCGATACGGACATGTCTGTGAACATTCGATGTAACTTGTTTGTGAATTCATAACCGCACGCCTGTTTCAGACGATTGATCATTGATTCCTCGGCGTCCATGGATTGTGATTGCTGATGAATTAATCGTTTTGCCAGCATTCTAGCATAGAACTTCTGAAATACGTCCTTATCATCAACATACTTGAAGACAATTATCGAGTTAGATAACTTGCGTTCAATTTCACTCTCCAGAGAACCTTTTGCCGATTTTTTTAACAATGAATCGCAGTATTTTGCCAACTAGAAAGAAAAATTAATTAAATGTTTGAAAGACTAAAAGTTTTAATTTCAAATGAGGACAGAAAGTTAGTTTATAAAAAGTGAGAACTGGAAGTAGTTTAGAGTTTAAGAAGAAAGGTATATTGGATTTATGCAATTTGATATCTGAATACACAATCAAAAAAATATTTTTTTAATATAAAGAAGTATTTTATATGACAAATGAGAAATTACCAATTCCGGTGCACGTGCTGGGGATCTCGGTACCGGTCTATGGTTAACAATAACAGAGCATGCTTTATCAAGAACTCCCATAAACAATTGATCTCCCTCGAAAACGTCGGCGATTAAATCCAAATACTTAAAGTACACGTCTAGTATACTTTCTACAAATTGAATATGGATCTGTAAATATTATTAAATAAATATTATATACCTCTTTATTAAACTTAGTATTATAATAATATTATTTAAAAAGTACAAATGTTTTCATCGTACTTTGTCGCCTTGCAAAGGTTCAATAGTTGCCAAGCCTTGTTGAATAATGTGTTGTGTGAGTTTTTGTACCAAAGGAGTCAGTCCGTTTTGCAGATGCACTAATAGTGGATACATCAAAGCTAAGTCTTTTCTACGTTCATTTTCTATCATCACTTCTGCTTCTGCGTGTAGCCACGCTACGTTAGTAGCAATCATTTTTTGTTGGCAACATTCTCTCACCTACAAAATAAACAAATTTTATACAATAATTGTCATCATAAAAACCATATTTATATTATAACTCATTCAACTTTACAAACAATATCAATTAGCAATCATAATTTATACCTTTGGCACGGAACTAGGATGAAGAAATTTACGAGCACATGCATCTTCTTGTTTCAAACGCCAAGTAACTCGTTCGATATATCGCGTTACATTGGACATCTGTAGTAACTCTGAAGCTTCTGCCGCATAAAAGTCTCCACTTGCTTTCAAAAATGGCTCTTCAAAAATTTGTTGATATACCTGATGATAAAAAAAAAGTTTTATTTAATTTATATGATTATATCATGATATGAACAAGAAATGACTTAAAATAAATGCGACATTTAAATATTGAACGTACTTCCAGTTGACCTTTAACTTTGTATTTTTCGACTTGTACAAAACTTTCAATGATACCGCAAATAATTCGAGTGGACGATGAAGGTTGGCCTTCGCTTATTCTATCCATATGAATACCCCGAAGCAAAAGATCTACGAGTGATCTCTTAAGCGGAATGATCATATTCTTTTTCCAAATATCTAAGCCTAATTCCCCAATTTCCATTTGTTCTTCATAATTGTGATTGAAGCAATAATCTAATGAAGCAGACGGTGTACTGTATATAATTTCTGCTTCAGTCATTCTCTGTTTTCTTATGTGTTTTTGATTCAAGTATAAGTACAACTGATGGAGATAATTGATTCCTTGCGAGTATTCCATCCACGCATCGTAATAAGCTTGAAGTAACCCAACTTCATTGCTTTTATTATTGACTGTTATTAATAATCGAAGTACATGTTCATGTAAAAATGACTTTGTCTCAGAATATAAACGATCAGCTAATGGTTCTGGATATGCAATACATAATGAATAAACATCGCTGAAAATAAATAATATCTATTATTGCACTTTTTGCATAATTTAAAAAATGTTATACTTATATAATGTATATATCGTTCAAAATAAATAATATCTATTATTGAACTTTGTTTTGCATAATTTTTTAAATTTAATACTTATATAATGTATGTATCACAATCTTAGAGATAAATAGAAAAAAAAACCAATATATTAAAACATACCTAAATCTTTCATTCCACACAGATCGTGGAACATCGCCTAATGTAATCACCTCTTTCAAGGTTTCTTTAAGATCATTCCACTTTTGACGAAAGTCAATCTGTTTTGGTTTCAGTGACATTTTGATCACACTTTAGTAATTCCTCCTTAAAAGTTAATTATTTGAGATATTATGTACAAAACCTTCTAGTTGCAAAACCTACAAAAACCAAAGAGTTTATTTAGATTCAAATAGTAACAATAATTATGCAATTCAGATATGGATTAAAATATGTTATAACTGAAGTTATCGCTTGAAAACAAATTCGATTTTATTTAAATTATATAATTGGTATTTGTTACATTTTTTGTTTCATGAATGTTTGATGCATTTTTTGGGATAAAATTAGAATGGAATAATTTGTAGGATAACACATGAAATTTCTTATAAATCGATTTTTTTCTTATATAAACGATTTATAATTTCACAGTAAAATTCTTTAAAAAAATGTGAAGTTCTTCAAAAAATTGTTAAAAGATTGCAAAATATTTTCTTTATAAAATCTATTTTAATTCATTACAAATATTAAGAAAATTTGAGATTGTGTAAAAAAAACTTACATATTATCAAAAGAATTCCTAAATTAAACTCTGCTTATTCCTGTGAGAAACAAATGATTTTTAATATTTTTGATTTTTATCTTCATTTAAATGATAAGTCATTTTTCAAAATACACACAAATTGTTTAAACATTTACAAAATAACTGTAAGTTATTATTAACATTGACGATGTAAACTATCAAATGTGTTGAAAGATTTTCTGAGAAATCATTCTCCTTTATGTTACAAGCATCATCTATATATAATATATTTTGAAATTATATTTTTATAATGTAAAAAGTTAATTATAAAATAATAGTTTTTTTTTACAAAAAAAGTATTCAGCATTCGCAATTTCTATGCAATGAAACTTGATTATAACAAACTAAAAAATCAGTTAATATGATCTTACCAAAAATAATCCAGTCATACATTCCAAAAACGTGACTATTCAATATTTTTATAATCCTTTTCAAATTGTTCCACGAATTCCTGTAAATCACAATATTTTTAATTAAGTCATCAACACAATTCAGTACAAAAAATAAATAACAAAAAATCGAATGTCACATATTTAACATAAAGCTTTCAAGCAAATGACTTTTCCATACTGACAAATGAACACAAAGTAACACAAAGAAAGTAAACATGACGTTAAAACAAAGCGTGCCAACAAATTGGAGCATCACCAAACGATATTTACATTTTCACTGTTCTTCAGCTTGCAATTAAATTAAAAACTAATTTAAATATCGTTAATTTATGCCAACAAATGTTACCATTAATGATCATACTTAATTTTTAAAAAATTGCAAAAATTGCGTCAATAAAAGAAATTGCAAAAATGAGACGCAAAGCTGTTTAGTATCTGGCTTCTTTAACAAGATTTTTCTTTGTCAATTATAAATATACGTATGCGTATACGCGTGTATATATATAAATAAATAATCCAATATATATCTCATTAACCATATATTTAACGGACATAACCAAACAGACAAATTTGTATTACAACAAAAAAAAGAAAGTGAAATCTGTCAAATATATAACATGCAAATTAGAATTTACTTATTAAAAACATCTGCAAAGCAAAAGGTGCATTTTGTTTTTGACGTTTTGCGTGTTATTACTAGAAGCAAATATCCATGACATTTGCAATGACTTGGATACGTATGTGTATGTGTGAATTGCATGCTATGTTGTTTTTTCGTTTCGTTCCGTCTTGTTGTAAAGCAAACAGAAAAAAGAAGGAGAAATGTCGAAATAAAAGCAGAATTGCATTTACGTTGACTAAACTCGTTGACACGTTTGTTGCACTTGTTTCAATTATTGGCGTAGATTAACGCAAATCCATGAGACACACTTCGTGAATGTTCTGAAAACATCACACCGCCATTTCTGCGCGAGAAGATGATGATATTTTGTCCTGTACTGCACTGAACGTGTACACACGGCTCAGAAATTAATGCTTGCTTCGTTTCTGCGTTCGTATATGACTATATGTCATCGCATGGAAACAGAACCGCTAACCTTGTGCCAAAAATAACCCTATATAATGTAAAAATATTCAACGTTACTTTTTCAAACTATATTGCTTTTTTATGTTAAATTTTGTTCTTCAACATTATAATTTCAACATTACTTTTTAACTAAATATTTGAGAAAAATTGATTTTGTTGTTTTTTATTGAAAATGAGACAAAATTTTCTGCATCAAACTGAATCAGTCAGTTTTCTATTTTAAAATGAATACATTAAGTTAAAATTGCGAAATAAGGGAAATAGCTAACAGGAGAATTTTATTTTTAAAAGTAAATTTTAAATTAAAATAACAAGTAAAATACTGGTTTTTTTCTCTTTTTAAGTTTATTTTCTTAAAGATAAACAGTGACAAAACCTAGGGAATGTTTATTGTAAAATTGACTTTATCTTTCTTCAATTGTTGATTGAAGAAAGATGCAAATATTAACAGATTTCAGATTCGTATTTCCTATATTACCGACGTTACTGTACATTTCTATAATATCTTTTAATTTCAAATAGGAAAAAGTTTTGATTGATTTAGTGGAGTCAATTAAAAAAGTTCATAATACGTCTATTAATATAATATATTAATATTAAATTATTAAGGTCATAGTTAAAATAAATGTTATTTTTTGTTATTTTTCCAATTCTTATTTTATTTTGTTATATTATTATTGAAAAACTACTACATTCTTTAAAGTCACTCCAGCATTGCTTAGCATGTTGGTCTAACATGATTTTTACCATTCTGAGCCACACTGCATAGAACTTTTGCAAAACAAAACAGGTTCCTTTTGGTATATTCAAGACTGCAACTAAAGTAAATTAATTGATTAATTTATGATTACAATTATAAGTTAATTTAAATGATAAAAATTAAATGGCGATTGCGAATTTGGACAATTTCAATTTTTATATATTTTAGATTAAACTTATGTTTTTTATAAATTCAATTTGAATACTTTAATATAATAATTTACCAACAACTAAGTATTTTTTACATTATTGAAAAAAATCAAAACGGTACATACTTTGATGCTACATCTATATATCTATTTCCTCAAAAAGTGAAAAGAAAATTTTAATATTGATTTATTTTTTATGAAAAAATAAAACAATATCCATATCATAAATTTGCTTACAATATCTATAATTTCTTTAAAGTACACTCAACAAAACAGTTAATTTTAGCACTATATGACGCTTTATTATATTCAACTATAAAAAGAAATTATTTAATTAAGAATATGGGGAAAAAAACTCCTTTTTGTTTGTCTATTTGAACAGTTTTTTATATCAATATGCTGCATATTACTTACAGTCTTTTATTTCATACTTCCGATATCAAGATTTATGTGCAAGTGATATTCTATTCAGAAGATTTAATATCCTACAAGGTTCACATTACTTAAATTAAAAGAATTTTTAATGAGATAATTAAAAATACAAGTCGAAATCTCAGATGCTATTAACAAATATTAATTTAAAATGAGATTAAAAAAGTGAAATATTCACTTTCAAAAGAAAAAAACTTACAACTTAAACATATATATTATTTTAATTTTGCCATTTTTGTAGACATATGAAAAACGTGATACTATATTAAATACTTATATAGTTATACAATACTATATAATAAAAATGAAATACATGAAATTTTTGTGTACTTTAATATAATGATACGTGATTTTAATTAGTTGAAAAGTAGTTATTACTCATAAGCTAATAAAAGACTACTTAGTATTTAATATAACCAAACTACAATTGTATTTATTACGTTATTTTTTAAAATTATATACGGTAAATTTAAATGATAAACAAACAAATTAGCAAATTATTACTTATTAAATTTAAATATAAACATATTCATATATTATTGACTAAAGTAAAATTTAATCAATTGATATAATAAAGGTCATAAGGAAGTCAGAAAAACGTACTTTAGAATAAACATAAAATTTTTATTGAAACAATATAAAATCCGACATACAAAAATTTATTAAATAATGTTATACATGTCAGAAATACAAAGCACAGAGACTAAACATCCCGATAATAAGTTAGAAATTCTCAAGTGTAACTCATAAATTTACCGTAGGTTAATAAATTAATTCAAACAAATTCAAACAGTTTCATTTCTAAAATTACATTTTCGTAATTGTTCAAACATTATTTCCCTCAGTGTAGTAACAAAAATAAATCTTAGTGGTATGCGTTACTTATAAAAAATATGTTTTTCAACTAATTCATTTTATTTTTATTTTTAAAGTGAAAACTATTTCAAATATTTGCAAAATCTTTGATTTCACAATAAAATAAAATTAAATTTCGTAAAAAATTAAGCATACAATTATCTTTTCTTAAAATAATGTATCAACTTCGATTGTAATTCCTTCGATTGAAATGTTGTTATTATAATTTTCAATAATGTTAAGTTAAGATAATAACATATTTTTTTCGTAGAAAATAAAGAGATAAATATGCATATTTTAAATAAAACAAAGTTTTTTTTTTCATTTTAATTCAAATTTTTATTTACAAGTTTATGTTTCATTACTTTTTAATTCAACTTTATTAATCCATAGTAAGTTTATCGTTACACTTTAGAAATTTTAACTCCAGTAGTTAATACAGTAGAACCTCGATTATCCGAGATAGCCGGGGCCAAGCATACCTCGGATAACCGAAATCTCGGATAATACGAAATAACATAATGAATAGCAATTAAAGATGGAAAATATTAATTTCATTAATATACGGATACTATAATTGTAAAGACAGAGTTTTTTAAACAGTTATTTAGTTTTATTATCTATTATTTATATTACTGATTTATATTACTGATACGTGAAAATGATGACTTTACTAGAAGAAAATTTGGAAAAAATTCAGGTTCGGGAATCGGTTGAGTGCCTCGGATAATCCGGTACATCGGTTAAGCGAGGCTCGGATAATCGAGGTTCTACTGTAATTGTCACTTACAGTGACTCATTGGAGCGTGTTTTTCTTTTCGATGTTTTTGTTGTCCAATTAAAGATTACAGTGGAGAAAATGCTACCTATGCTTTATAATGTTTAATCATAATAGATGCACTAACGTGGTAGTTATCATAAATAAAAAAAATAAATAAAAATAATGCGCATTAATTTTTTGATTAGAAAGAAAGAACATTATAATGAAAAAACATTCATTATATTTATCTTACACTGAATGAATAAATCACAGGGATATAGTGGTTGCATTTGAGATTTTAAAGTGATTTAAAGCTCATTACAAGTTTTCCAGATTTCTTTAACTCTGTTTTCAAAATGTTCGCAAGTTTCTTATAACGTATATGTTTTTCGTAGTTTGAATTGAAAAATACACTTGTACATTTTTCTTGTTTTCCAACTATTATAATTTGTTTCAGTGAAATACATACATGAAATTGAACGCATCTTTTGACATGATTTTTTTCTTACATAAATGAAAAAAAACATTTAATCTTGTTTATAAATCAAATTTTGATCATCTGTTTTATATTCATTGTGTTATAATTTGTTAAAAATTGATATAATAATTATGAAAAATGTGATTTAAGTTGTTCTGTAATGTAGTTTTACATTTATTCATTTTTAGTGCAACAATTAAACATTGTTTGAACAATTTAAAATACTGAAAATAATATTATTAATCATGTTTACAAATGATTGCTTATAGTTGAAATATTTATTTATTTACCATTTCAATATTATCGATCAATGTAAATTGAAATACACATTCAGTCGTGTTTATTTTCAAATTGACTTTATATGAAAATAGGTTCTATATGAGAGTGATTATAATTCATTTGATTTGTTTAAAAAATACTTCCTACATATCACAAACTATTGTTTTACAAAAATAATGATTCCAAACTTACTTGTATTAATGTATAATCTGAATGATTAGATAAATAAATTAAATAATACAAAATATTTTAATCAGAAATCACAATTAAAACATTCACTATTGTCGTTTTCGATTTCTGCAAATTATCTGACAAAGTGTTATTTAAGTTCGAATTCTAATCATTAGTTTTAAACTATTTTTAAATTTTGGCATTTGACATATCCATTCTTAAAATATTGTAAAATGTTTAACGTCATTGGCTGACAAAATTGAAAGCTCAGAATTAAGATTGTACTTCATCACGAAATGTTTTATATCTATAAAATTAGTTCTCTTTCATTATATATCTTATTAGTAATATTATTTTTATTTACGTATGAAATATTAAAAGAAAATTATTTCTGATTAGTTTTGTTTCAATTAACAAAATTGATTTATTAGAATAACGTTCATAAAATATTTTTACATACTTTTTTTCGAGAAGCTGAAAACTCCAGATTACATACTTTATCAAATCATTTAAATGATAGAATAATTAATATTTTGATATCCAAACCGGATACGTTTTCATCGTCATCTTTTTGTAATATTGCAAAAATAAACAAAATTCTACATCAATAATTGAATTATAAACATGACGAATTTCATGTAAAACTACCCATATTACTAAATCAAATTATGATCGAAAATCGAATCAATTTGATTCACAAACAAAATAGAAGTAAAAACAATAATTTTCAATGTTGTCCGCTACTAACATTTCCTTATAATATGTAACAAAAAAGGCCATTGTTCACACATACTTATTTAACGAGAAACATATAAAATTAAAGTGATACAATTTATTTGTGATAACATTGATGTATTTTAAGATACAATTAAGTATTACGACGAAGCTTTTTTCTTTCATATAGAAAATATAAAAACAAAAGTAATTACATTTTGGCCAGACTTTTCTATAAATTAATACAGTCTAAGTTTAACGAAATGTACACTGTACATTAATAATAATCAAAAATCACATACAATATTATAAGTTGGGATTGATTTTACAGCTTATTACAAATTAGTGCATATCAGACTATTTTTGTCCTTTTTTTATTCTTCTTGCTTTTCCTCTCTCGTTTTTACGCTGTATAAACCGAACGTCTTTTTAGTCACAATGCACCATAACTTTTTCCAACTAGTTACTTTGGTTCAGCAAAATATATTATGACGCATCTTAATTATTCAACAATTTATTAGTACCTGAATTAATCACGATGAAGAATAGATTTAATCTTGTGCTATATTTATATTTTTAAATGTCTCTCCATTCCAAGCAACTGCGATGCAATAATGTTGCAGCAATTGAATCAGAAGTTCTTGCTCGTCTAGCATTTCAATACGCTCAATTCGTGTTCGATCGGTAACAGGCAGTGAATTGTAAATATCTACCATACTCCATGCGTCGGCACCTTCCCAACCATTTACTAAAAATCTGAAAACAATTTTATTTTAATTAATAAAAAAAATATATAAAATTTTTTTATAAAAATTGTAATGTTTGAGATTAATTTGTACCGTCTTTGTTGACTTTCTAATGATTCACAATTTTCAACACCTGCCAGCAGACAACCGCGACAGCGTAAATTTAAAAGCATAACTTGACCAAAATTATCCTTCATGTTGACTTGCTCATAGTTAACTAAAATACTGTTCGGAAACTTTGTAGCAAGCCATTTGAGCAAAGCCGATGTTGCATTTGCATCAATGTAAACCAAAACACATTCCGCTAAAAATAACGTCGGAAGATTGTAATTAACTTCCGCTTGAGAAAGTTTATTCGCTAAATCAGAAACGTGTCTTAAATCCGTTCCTACTAAGTGATAATTAGCTGCATGTAATTCGGTCGTCGAAAATCTAATTTCTCCATCTGAAATGTTAAAATAATTTAGTTACAGTTAAAAAAAATGACGTCATAAAATATTGAGAAAGAAAAAAGATGTAACTTGATATACCTTCGGTATTAAGTCTATCTATGAGTTGTTTATGTTTTTTAATATGATAACATTTTTTAGCGGTTACACTAGGAAAGTCTAATTCCACGAAGTTCTGCGGATTATTCCCCGCATCTTTGAGTTTCCAATAAAGAGTATCAAAACCAGCTCCTAAATTGATTATCTGGCCTTTTCCTTCAGTTAACTGAAAAACAAAAATAAATGTTTAGTTAAATAGAAAAGTCACTTTCATTGTTATTGATATATTATTCATGGTATATATCATTGATATATTTTAAATTATATTTAAAATGAATTACGATTTGCAATATTATCGTGTAAATTGTAATGGAAATATAAAAATGTAATGTACATTTAAAGATTAATGAAGTCAAGCCAATTTAACAAGTTCCTTTTACAACTAAATTCTAAGTAAGATCAAATAAGAAATGGCATTTTAAATCATCATTGAAACGTTGAAACAAAATAAAACATTTATTTATTCTACATGTCTCCTTACAATAAAAAAAAGTCCTTTATCAGTTTGAAACTTTCATTTAATTCTTTTCTATCATCAATATTAATTTTGCTCTTTCTCTCTTTTTTAAAGGAAACTTTAATTCTAATACACGATCCCATGTATATGATCCTGTTCTATATTTGAATGTACGACCAAGGTCTTTATTGTAGATGAAAATTAGGACATGCCAGTCAGGTCAAGGTTTCAGTTTCAAAGTCATATATATATACATATATATGAGCCTGTATGCGAAATATATACATATATATCTATAGGTGTCGCGTATGTTCATGAAAGTGTTAAAACAAATGCAGCAAAGAGTACTGGAGAGCTTTGCTTTGTTTTTTGACTTAATTGAACATTAAATGGAGCAAAAATATAAGAGGCAGAAAGAAATAATAATGAATTATTTTCGTGTAAACAAACGACTCGATTGTTTTACAACAATCGTCACAATTACAGGTCAAGTTTGTCATGTTTATTGTTAAATCATAAAATAACCATATATATATATATATATATATAAATAATGATGTATATATATCTATGTATGATATGATATATGTATATATATATTGCAGAAATATCTATAAAAATAAGAAAAATGAAAACAATGACACGAGAAAATGAGAATAAAGGATCAAATTAAAGTAAAAAAGGGATAAATGACGTATGAAATGTAACCTTGAGAAATCTGTCGACAAAGAGTTCGAGTGCTTTAACTCGAGCGTAATAGCCACGATTAATTTCGGGCGTTTTGCGGGCGGCTTGCTTGACAAAGTAACTGATAAAAGGATCGGACCAATAACCGAGCTCAACCGCATAGCGTTTGCATTCACTCGCGTCGTCATTCGTGGCCTGGACGGCTTCGCTGTCTGCCATCTCTTTGATCATTCAGCACACAACGCACTTGGTGGATATAATAATAATCTCCCACGACCGCTTCTTCTTCTTCTTCTTCTTTTCTCGCTTGATCTCTCTCTCACACACACAATCGTTCTATCTTTATCTATCCCTTCGTCGTCGAGTTGTTTACGTTTTTGCACCGCTCAAGTCCAACTCACAAATTACAACTGATGCTCCAAAATCTTGGTCACTCAGATTGTCCGAATTGTTGTCATTGAATTTGCAAATGTCAATTATCAGCTTTGTTTGTTGTGCAGCGGAGACTTTTTTTTTTATTTCTATGTCGCGCGCACAATCAGATGAGCGCAAATAATACGTGCAGCCATGTCGCGACGCGACGACTACTTTAAAGTCACGCAATTTTAAATAAGCGATTGCAAAGCAAGGATTCGCGCGCGCGTCATTGCCCACGCGTGCTGCTCAAAAGCAGCTTCGCTCTCTAAACGGCTCCCCAACAATGTGCCTTCAACGCCCTCCCACGACAAAGTCCACGGCCTTTTCGGTATATCTTTTCCTTCGACGTGAGGTAATTTTGCGACTCATGCCGACTTTTATTAATACGTTTCAAAAATAAGGATAGAAATAAACTGTACGTTAGATGATTAGAGTTGTCTGCTTTAAAGATTAAAGCTTATCTATAGTCACTGCTATAAGTATTCTCTGTTGATCTCTTCGGACGAGACATCATGTATAATTACGATCAAACTTCACGAGGTAAGTTCGGTTGATCGTAACATTGTAATTCATTTTAATTTCTTCGGAACTTATAAGTTCTCATGATTTTCCATAAAAATTTCATCTTTTTTAATTAATTAAACATTAAGGTGATTCTTAAAGTCCGCTATTCCGGAATTAGTGTCATTTTAAACTATAATTTTTTGCCATTGAATTAAATATTCTAAAATATTTCAAAAATAAAAAATATGTTTTGATAATGGTTAGTAAGTATAAAAAACAGGAGAGATTACTCAGTTAAAAGTTTACATTGAAAATTAATTATTCTTTAACCATAATATTCTCCAGAATCAAAGAATGAAATAAAATATTTTAGAATATTTAAAATTCAATGTAAAAAAAATTGTACTTTAAAAAGACACTAATTCCGGTATAGTAAATTTCAAGAATCACCTTAATAATAATTATCGTTCCCTGTTGAATTAAAAAATTTTGATAAAATGATATTTTACAAATTGATTGACGATAGTGTAAATCATAATTCAAGGAATATTATTTTTATTAATAATATAATATTGTTGTTACAGGGTGATTTTTTCAAGGTTGAAGTTGAGATGATAAGTTAGCAATGACAAATGATGCTCCGTGAATATGAGAAATCGTCTATAATACCGTAGTTTGATAAGCTCTTCGGTATTAAAATATCTTATGACGATTAGTTTTTACATTACTTTCGGCCGTATAACTATTTATATTAAGTTTATCAATTAAACTAAGTTTAATCCTGTTTTAATAAGTGTATTTATAAACAAATTTATTCTTTAACAAGTGAATTTTTCAAATCTTTGTATTTGTTGCTATTACTTTTTTTATTTTTATTAAATTCAAATTCAAAATCATTAATGAATTTTCTCATCAGTAACAAGTTACATTATTTGTACATATTTGTGTGTGTACAAAATAAGTTCGTTTCATTTTGAAATAAAATAGGAAAAATAATAGCTAAAAAATAGTAATTAATATATTTTCAGTCAATCAGATAAGTATGGAATTAAAGTGTAGTATACAAACATATGCCTGGGGAAAATATGGAATTGACAGTACAGTTGCATCTTTATATAAATCTGCAAATCCAGACTTTATAGTAAACGAGAATACTACGTATGCCGAATTGTGGATGGGAACACATCCCAATGGACCTGCGTATTTGAAAGGGGAAGATAAATTATTATTAAACACTTATATTCAAGAGAATCAGCATGTTTTAGGAGAAAATGTTTTGAAACATTTTGGAGCACAATTGCCATTTTTATTTAAAGTATTATCCGTCAATAAAGCTTTGTCCATACAAGTACATCCTAATAAAGTATGTATTATTAAAATACAGCAAAATTATTTTTACAAAGAATTACTTTTTAATTTTAATTATGAATATAAACATAATTAAGAAATATAAGTATGAATTAATTTAAATTTGAACTATTAAAATTGTGATAATAAACTTATAGGCTAAAGCAAAAGAACTACATCGACAGCAGCCAAATATTTACAAAGATCCAAATCACAAGCCAGAACTTGCCATTGCATTAACGCCATTTGAAGCACTTTGTGGATTTCGACCCATTTCAGAAATCAAAAATTATTTCAAACTAATTCCCGAATTAGCCGCAGTTGTCGGTGAAAATAATATCACCGATCTTAATAATGCGGACGAAGCCAGTTTAAAATCGGCATTAAAAAAATGTGTTCACAGTCTTATGACGTGCAATCCAAAGATAGTTTCTGGACAATTATATCAGTTATTAGACAAATTTCAAGTTATGGGTAAATAAATGTTATAAATATGCTATTGAAAGCAACAAAAATTGAGGTATTTCTCACATTTCATTCAATTATAGATCAGCAAACGAGACAAACATTAAATGCCAATTTATTTGAACGTTTACATTTGGATTATCCGGGAGATGTAGGTTGCTTTTGTATTTACTTATTTAATTATTTAACTTTGCAACCCGGAGAAGCTATTTATCTCGGAGCAAATGAGCCACATGCGTATTTATCAGGAGGTAGTTATTTCATTTGGTTTATTCACTAATTAAATATTTTATTTGCAAATATAGCTTAAAAGTTAGCAGTTATGAAAATGTAGTCTAAAGAATGAGATTTTATTTAAATTAGAAATTAATCATTTCTTTGAAATTAGATTGCGTAGAATGTATGGCTTGGTCTGACAATGTAATCAGAGCTGGACTAACACCAAAATTAAAAGACGTTCCGACTTTATTAGATGTTTTATCTTACGATTGCCTGCCTCTTTGCACTAAACGATTCTATCCAGTTAGAGAAGATGAATGTACTGAAATATTTCGTCCTCCAGTCGAAGATTTTGCCATTGCCAGAATTACTGTAGGAATCAAATTATTGAATAATTAGTTGAAACTTGTATTACTTTCCATATTTATTGAACTAGTGATTTTTTTATAGATTCTTCCAGGTAGAGCATCATATAGTCTCATCCCACGAGATACTGCGAGCATTTTGATTATAATTAATGGAAAAGCCGAGATACAATCGAACAAGATCTTGAATCGTGGTTCTGTATTATTTATTGCCGCTAACGAACAAATTAATATTAAGGTTTTGTGTGGTTGTCATCCAATGTTGATGTATCAAGCATTAGCCAATGTTTAATTTGTATAAAACAAAGTGTGTAATTTATATGTAAATTATATAGATAAAATACTGAATGCATATATAATGAAATATTTTATATTTTTAACTTATTTCGAATGTATGCATTTGTAAAATATGTGCCATTGTCAATTAAATGATTTCTATTCAATTTTTTTATACGAAAACAAATAGTATTTAGAGTAAAGACAGTGTAAAAGTAAAAGATAATTTATGTTTATAAGTTGTCATTATATAATTTTGAATAAATCATACAAAGAATATAAAAAAGTATTATTTTTTAAGGATTAATTTAAACGAACAAATATAAATGAAACATTTAATTCAAAAAGTAATTATATTGCATTATCGTTATCAAAATAAATACAAAAATATTTGAACTTTAATCCGTGCTTTTGCCCGCTTTTTCTTCTGCTGCATTTGCGTCTTTTTTGTAACACCGATATTCCGGTTTCAATTCCCACATATTTCTGTGTGGATTCTTCAAATTGTAGTTGCAAACTTCGTTAAGTATCTCTTTCAAATATACCTTGAACAAAAACAAAAACATAATTATTTTTTTTTTATTTGCTTGTAAGTTTTGAAATATCAAAACTGCAACTAAAGAAAGACCTTAATACTTACAATTGGTTGTTTTGTGATTTTCACTAAATCTCTTATATTGTAATATTGATGCTTCTCAAATGCGCCAAACAAAATTTCAAGCACTGCATCCTTGTCGTCACGCATCTTTTTACCTTCCGCCTTCTTTTTCGCAGCGTATTCAATCTAAATAAAAAAGTTAACATTAATAATATTAATATAATATAATATAATATAATAATAATAATAAACATTAATAATAACAAATTATACAAACAAAAATACTGTAGAACACATATTTAAAGACATATTTTAATAAAATCAGGATATTTACATTTTTAAAAAAATATTTTCTCAAAGAATACTTACATTATGTTTGTGATCAGACACTGGTTTGTAGTTTTGAACAATCTTTTCTAGCTGTTGAACTTGTCTTTGTGGAACGGATGCACGTTTGATACTTTGAAGTTTTAATTTCATATAACATGTATCAGCTGAAAAAAATTATTAATTAAGGTATTAATTAAATTATTAAAGGTATTAATTAGATCGAAATATCAATTAAATGATAGAATGTATATAATGTAATATTTGAGTAAGCTATTTACCATCAGGACGACACTCCAATTTTTGTACAATTCGACCTTCCATCGTCAGTTTCTCGGATTCTGGTACGACAGAATCACCAGCATTTGGAGCTATACATTTTATTGAATCATATCAATTTTCAAATCCTTGAATTAATTTTTTTTTTAACAAAAGGACTTTTGAAGTAATAATTTTACTTACGAACTATACGACTAAAGACCCCTAAACTTTGTTTTGTTATCGTAGAAACATCTAGTCTGTGTTGTTTTGGTATTTCTTCTTCTCCAGGTTCCTTTAGAGCCAAAACTGCTTCACTTAATTTTAATGATACTTCTGCTCGTTGCCCAGGATTCCTAAAAAAAATAATAAATAACAATAAAACTGAAAAAAATATGTACATATCATTTGTTGATTTTCACTTACGAAGATAATGATAACACAAATATCTGCTTCTTAATATTTACATTTTATATGTTGTTATTCTTATTATATATATATATATATATATATATATATATATATATTTGAATACAGTAAAATATAAAATAATAGACAATAAATTATATTTTTTATATACAGATAAATTATGAACTAAATAAAACAAGAACTAACTTTATTATCTTAAGCTTAGCAACTTCCAGTGTTCCAGGAGCTTTTTCCCATTTGTTAGCAATATATTTTGGCACCTTAACAAGCCAAACGCCTCGATTTCCATGACTTAGGTCCAATTCTTTTTCACCGTGTCCAGAATTTGACATTATTACAAATGTGTGTCACTTCTTATGCATTAAGTATGTATTAATTATATATACAAGTCACTTTTGTTATATTTACAATCTGAAAAACAATCTTGTGCTTCAGTACAAATAATAATGCTCTTCGTTTTGTATTTGTGATTTTCTTAACTGACAAAAAGTACCCACGTTGAAATATCTTTAAATCTGAATAAGTGAAGCAGTAGAAACACAACAAACTGTCTAAACAGCCGCAGATTGCAGCAGACTAAACATGTGTTCGGAAAAATTGGAAAAAACCGGTGTGTTTTTAAAATCAAGTGTAGCCAAAACCGGTTCTTTAATGTGATTGGTTGAATTTGTTCATGGTGGGGATAATACATTATTTCGCGCGAAATGTTAAATAATATGAATTTGACTATATTTTGAACGGATTTTTATTTTACATTTTTATACAAATTTTATCTCTTTATAATCTTCTTCAAATCTTCTCCAGCTGCAATTAGGTTTTAGATTGTTACAAATAAAATGTAAATGCAATGAAATGATTTTTAGTTTGATTATTTATGAAAAAATTTAAAATTCATTTAAAAAATTTGCTAATTCATTATAATATTAATTAGTTAATTTAGATGTATAAATGCAACAATTTATTCAAACGGGATTATATATTAAGTAAAAACTGACTTTAAATATTATATTTCGTTTTAATTATTCATTTGTCTTATTAATTTACTTGTGGTATTCAGTATTGTATTAATCTAAACAATCAATCTTTTTTTCTGAATTTATTAAATACTTAAATCAGATACATATGCATAAATTGTTCTACATAATTTTGCTTAACGTAAAAACAAATAATAAATAATAACAATTAATGTTAATATTTATAAGAATTATGATTTTTAATATACACAAGGATAATTGAATAACATAAGATTAGTAAAAATTGGTTTTTACATATTTATTTATCGAATGTAAAGAGTATTATATAATAAACAATTAGCATTGAGGCTTCTTTCTGAATGAACATCCTTCTGTGAGACGTGCTTTGCCACCCGTTGGTGTGCACAAAATTGTACGACAACCGTCGCATTCCACTGGTTTTTGTGCGTGTGAAAAAATGGTCTTAATAGCATAACATCCTGGACATTTGACATCCATGAAATAACTATTTGGTTTTTGGACGAGTCTCTTCAATTTGTGTTTCCTCTTTTCCTCTGCTGGATGAGGATGTAAAAAGTCCTTTGCTAATGGCATTCTGCTGAAAATTAAATAAAATCATTCAATTAATACAAGCAATTCTCATTTTTATATGTAAACAATTTTTTACTATTTTTACATAAATTTTATTTATAAAAACAATATATAATTATTCATTTTGTTAACATAATTAAGTTAAAACAATTACGGATACATTTTATATTTTTGTCAACATTTTCATTTGTTTAAAACTTTGTCGATTACTCCTAAACTGCAATATAACCTATAAAAAGTTACTGAAGTTGATATTTATGCAAAAATGAAATTTATACAAAATTTCGATTAAAATGGTAAAAATGTTAACAAAGTCTTGTAAATAAATTATTTACTGAATACTATGTTATATTTGTACATAAAAATGTGTTAATCAAATGCTAAATCAATTCTTGCTTTTTCAAGTTTGCAGCATGACATGTTGGGTTCATGAACGCGAATTAGCGTATGTTTCTTTTTTTTCGCACAAAATGCATTTAATCAAATCAAACAATGTTTTTAAACAAATGAAAATAAATATATTTTCGTTATCAATTACTTCAAAATGCAATCTTAGATTTTAACTTCATATATAGAAGTACACATAATAATGAAATTTGTTTTGAAACTGAATATACGGTCGTTTATAAACGGCACAGAGATGCTAAGTATCATCAAATTGGCATAAAATTAATCGACAAAAAGTGTCGGATTAGTTGCCTGAGACAACTTTGTCAATAAACGAAAGTGAATTTCATCATTAATTACCTGAATTATTTGTTGTTTTCTCCTTAAATTCGATAATTAATACTTCAGCCACGTGCACGGCGTAAGTGTATTACAGAAAAGAACCATAAGGTCCGAGAAGCAGAAGACATAAGACTGTCGCACGCGCAGATCATTTTTGTTCTAATTAGTTTTGCGTTCCTAAAAGTAACCAACAGATGACACTGTATTTTAGTAAAATTTTCGAATATCAAAATAAAAAGAGTTAAATTATGTAGAATTAAATTTTTAGATGACTAAATTAAATAATTATTAATATTTGAAAATTAAAATGAATTAGTTAAATAAATAAATATTCTATAAAATAAAGTGAAAGTTATATTTGTTAACATTATTTTTATTCTAATTTAATCATAAAATATTATTAAAATGAAAATAATGCTATTTTAATAATAATCAATGTTTTTTTTAATTGAATCAAAGCAATGTAATGCAATTATAAAAAGAAAAGAAATTGATATTTCTTAAACATTTCCCCTAGAAAATCTCCAGCAAAAATGTATAATATTTGTTTAAACAATACAAACAATATTTAGCTTATTAACTTAAAAAAATGTTTTATTAAAAGAAAAATTAACAAAATAACAACAATGAAAAAACAAATGAAAATGGAAGACTAAAATACAGCTGTATATTGTTTACATGAATGCAATAAATGGAATAATGATTGACGTGAGTTGTGCGCATGCGCAGTAACTGGGCGTCTAGTTTCCTTTGACAATTCACAGAGTGAAATCGTTAAGCGGAAGAGTGAGACGGAACGATGAAACGAATGGGAGGAGAGGACAACTAACTGAAAACTCGCAAGACAATTGTTGAAAAATGGCAACGGATGTTGAAGATTCGGACAGAATTTTGGCAAAAAAACAGCGCACACTGTTCTCCCAGACAAATGGCCACAATAAATCGGTAAATTGCACATCTTTTTATCCGATTATCATTGCGCACAATTTTGTCAATAAGTCGCAGTGCGATTAAAACAGTTGTCAATTTTGTTTGTCGCTTCGGGTGGACGGGAAAAAAAGTTGACCAATTTCGCTCAAACAAATGTCATTATGCAAACTTTTTGACGTAGAATTTTTAACTAAACTTAGGTCAACGTGTTGTTCATATGTTTTTGGATTATTTTTGTAATTAATTACAATATTCATTAATAATAATTAATTAAAAAAATCACTTTCTAAAATAAAGTTCATTAGACTCGCTGGATTGTTTATGTGCAATTTGTCTTTGTTTACTTTTGTTTTCGAAGGGGTTTTCTCAAATTTCAAGACACAAAGCCGTGCCCAAGCTTTCCCCCTCTCTTTATACTGACGTTATTGAAACATATTGTGTCCTCATTTTTTTAAATTGCTCTTTAGTTTATAATTTAATTTATAAAATCAAATCAAATCAAACAAAATTTGAAATAAGATCCTGCGCAATTCTTGATACAAGATTTTTGTTAAATGTATAATTTTATTAATAACATCTTTTTACTATTTAATAAGTCTTAAAGCTTATATTAATTTAATAAAGTAATATTTTTGTGTATGTATTTGCGAATTTTCGGAAAAACCAATTAACTCTACTTTTAAAAGTTTACAGAAATTGTTTCAACTTTTAAATTTACATTTATAAGTATTTAGTGAAAGTATTCATTTTATTCGTGATTTTATAGTTAACCCACATTCTGGTTAATATTGTTTCGAAACCCAGAAATATTTATTTTAGTAGTATCAATTTTCTGTTTAAGTCAATTTTGGCAAAAATGGAAAATGTTGAATTCTTTTTCAGAATTCCGTCAATACAGATGACAGAACCGCTGGACCAAGTTGTAGCAACAGTAGTTTGCAAGAAGATTATGAAAAAGAAAAGCGACGAAAGTTAATGGAATGGCAAACGTGGCAGATTAGAAATGCTTCTGAAGATAATTTTATCAATGAAAATTTCTTTCCAACAAATTCTGGTCAATATGCGATGTACCAAATTTTGCGCGAATTGAACATGGAAAATCAGGCTGTTTCCATGGCAATTCAAAATCACGGTTTGGTTTGCCCAACAAATACATCTCAGGTCGACGTTTTTGCTGAAAATTTACTCTTTGATCGTGAAACACTAGAGAGTCATGCGAGCTTCTTTCGAAATCCATTAAATGACCATAATTGTGGCCGAATATCGCTACCAAAGCAAGAATCAACCACTGACAGAGATAAACTCTTTGACAATGATCAGCAGCAAGACTTTTTGCTTGAACAGGCAGTCTCTGAAGCGATTAAGAAAAAAGGACTAAGTGCTTTAACAGTTGATTATGGATGAATCTACAGATAATAATTAAATCATTTAGAATTATTGTAAGATTAATATTTATCCACACAATGCAATTTTCATTTAGAATTTAACAGATCAATGTAACTTTGGTATTTGCATAAATCTTTATTGATATAAATATGAAGTTTGTTTTGTGTGGATTGCAGTAATATTGAGCGCGACAATTCTAACACTGAATATATAAGTTTATTTCAACAAAACATTCTCTAATTTTTATATAATTGCTAGATTTTTTGACGAAAATGTTTCTACAAAAAGTTATGTGAAGTAATTTTCACTTCAAATTGCGCCAGATTATTACTCGATTGTTATTTCAAAAAACATATTTTGTAATATTGCATGAATAGTACCTATGCAAATGCAATAAACAAAGTTGCTGGAAATTAATTACTTTTTAGTTAAAAAATGATCAGTAATTTTTCTTTTGGTTTCATTTTAATGATAAGTCATTTTAAACTTATGAATTACTCAATTTAAAATCCTATTCTTCTTCTGCAATTCTACTATTCTTCGGTAGAAAATATTCGTTTTTCCATAAAATAATATACAAATATATTAATATTATAAATAAAGTTGGTTAATAATTAAATATTTGCATCAAATAATCATGATTATTAATCGATTGTTCATATTAATAATAACAGTCATTAATTAGAAGCAGCAGCTTTGTTTTATCTTATGAATAGAAACAAAAAACATACATTGTACGCAGCAAACTAGTAACAAATCATAATTGCCGAAAAATGGTGAATTGATGTAGATTTCCTATACATATTGCAATTGTATATAAAATCTAAAAAAATCTCTGAAACGGCAACAATGTGTGTAACAAATAGCAAGTTCTGAACAATGTATGAAATGTACGAAAATAATTAATAAATCGTAAAAGAGATTCTAATTTATTATAGCAATTGTACAAATTATTTATTTGAAATATATGTTTTTATACTAAAAAAAGAAAAAATGTTTTTTGAAAAATAATTTGATTTATCGATGTTATACAATGATGTATTTTAAGTTTTAATTGTTTGAATATATCATGTGAATTAAATTAAGCTAATCGATAAAAAGTTTTAATATTTAGAAATCGGCACATTTTTTTTTGTTCGAATATGAAATGCTTTCAGCAGTTAAAGAGCTATAAAAGAATGATTTTTAAAAGCAATATCATTTAAATTATTAAATTTTCTTTAAAAGAATGGTTTAAACCTAATATTTTAGTTTTATATATATTATAATAAGAATCTATCTAGTAGTATATTACAGAGTATTAAAGATATGCATTATTTTCACTATTTTTTATATTAATAATAGTTTAATTCAGTTTTTTAATAAATAGTTCATATACTTTCTAATATAATCAAATATATTTGATTATATTAATAATATTAATATAATGAAAATAAGTATTGTATTACATTAATTTGTTTTTAAAATTAGCAATTATTGTAAATTTAATTACATAAAAAATATTGGTATATTTAATGTCAGTAAATATAAAATGGCTTAACTCATGGCTAATCGTAAGCTCGGAAATTATTAAAATAGAAATATTTTATTATTTATGTTTAGCCTGAATAATTTAAACGTGTAACAATTATAAAGTGCCATTATATGAAAACTTAGAATCTTACCAGAAGAAATAGTAGAATGGAGGTATTTAACATTACAGTAGATGTAAAACATTTATTATTTTTATTAGAAAAAAGTATAAATCATAAAAGAAGCATAACATGTTTAACGTTCCTATAATAAAAAAAATAATAAGCTATATTATATCTAATATAACTACTGTTCATATCAAAGATAAATATTAAAACATATGTTTCTAATACGTATAAACAAATTGATGAATTTAATTATTTGCATCCTTTCCTTTATAATATATTACTTAACGACTGAAGTTGGCAGAGAAAGCCTCTGCTTGCTTCAGTAGTTGAGTACGATATTTTTCCTTACGAGGAACCTAAAAGTAACTACTTTTCCGACCGAGTGAGGAAAAAACATTTATTAACCGAATAAGGTTTTCCAATCTTATCTTAATTTTCAATTATCTCAAAATTTAATAATCAAATATTATCTAGGAGACTCTAGAAGAAATAATGCAAGTTTAAATATATATAAAATAATACACATTTTTACATTACTTTACAAATATTTATTATCATGTGATTCTTAGATGTAATTTAAAATTAGTATACTAATACGTAAATTGTCTTTTATAAATATAAAAATTTGATACAAAACACCAAAATTTAAGTGATCGTTTTTTCACTTTTACGGGCACTTCCGTTCGACTTGGCTTTTGCCACTTTCCTCGTATTCTTGACTGGATATCCACATTTGCTGGAACGTTCCTATCGAAGCTAAAATAGATCCTCCAATCCAAGCGCCAAATCTTCTTTCAGCACAACCATTCGCACTGATTAATTTCAGTCTCATACTCGATGGTATTCTTACGGATAAATCTCGTGTTAAGCGTTCAGGGAATCCCTATAAATTAAAAGTTAATTAAAATATAATATTTTCAGGAAATAGCAAAGTAGATATAACTTTGATAGTTGATAGTTAAATGTTTGAATTTCGAAGTTTTTACTTTGATTTGTGTACTGTTTATAGTTTAAACTTACTTGTATATATGAATTTCCACCAGTAACTACAACGCTGCCATAAAGTGCTGGTCTGACATCAACATCGCACATACCAACACTAGTAGTTACAATATGTCCAACACCAAGCATTGTATTTCCAACAATTCCACTTCGCATTTGTACCATGCTGGGATCAAAAAGTGCTTCCGGAATGCGGAATCTTTCACTTCCAAAATCCTATAATTTAAATATTATGTTAATATAAATTAACTTCAATTTCAGATGATTCCGAAAAACTAACAAGTACATTAAATGACATACTTGATGATAGCCAGTAGGAAATTCATATTGTACAGCTGGAATGGTTGACACAATTTTCTCTTCATATGGTGTTTCTGACACTTGAAGTACAGTCGCTTGAAAATCTTGAATCAATTTCTTTACCATATAATTGTGCCATGATTTAGTCACTTCTGGTAGTCCCTTTTTCTTTACCCAACGAGGCTTATCATGATCCTTGACTACTTCTTTGCTACCAATCATATAAGTTGGCGACAAGTCAATATCATTATCCTAAAAAAAACAAGAAATAAGAAATATTATTATGCATTTTTCATTGAGTGAATTAAAAATAAATTCATTTGTATTTTATAAGTCAAATTTACTTGTAAAAATTGTCGGCATTGCATGCTAATATAATCTCCACCAAGCGGAGATTTAACGATCGCTTGTGTGAGAACAAAACCGTCTTGTACAGGAACAGCCGACGTGTGAGTGGCACCGCTGTCCACCACAATACCCGTAGCTCTGCCGTTTGAAAATGCCGCGAGAACAGCATTTTTCACTAAAAAGTATGCCGGTACATTGTACTTCTCAAACATCAACTCAGTCAGCTTTTCTCGTTTACTACGAATATTCAACGGCGACTCCGAAAATAATACTGGATGATATTCCGCATTTGATTGAATCACTTTTGAATATGTATAATCTAAAACCTAATGACAATATTTATTATTATCATTGAAAATATTGTCTATTTGCATTATGCTTAAAACTGTTAATTACTTGTTCAAAGTGGTCCCAATCTTCAATCATTCCGTCTTTCATATAACTAACAACTTCCATATTTTTTCGCGGTACGTGCAATTGTGTTGTGTCAATATAATACTTCGTTCCTGACTGTGTGATATTACTGTCGGGCTTTTTGTCATCGACATCCATAGGCTCGACTTTTGTCGCTGTACAATTTCCATCGTCCACAATACCAACCACTGCCGAAATTTCAGCCTTCGGTGTATCTTCTTGGGCATAGCCGACTCGTAAAGAATGATGACCCAAGTCAAAAACAAGTGCTCCTATTTCGTCTCCACCGTATAACATTCCTCCGGACATTTTGATCGTTTTTTTTAATCCTCCGTTTTATAAACTGCAATTTATTAAAAAAATATTTTTTGTAAACATTTAAAAACATAATACTTAATATATTATTACTTTTTTGTTTTCATAGTTATTGAAAAAAAAAAAGAATTGTTATACTAGATACTTTTGTTGCTGTTTCAATTGTTATTGTAAGAGTGACAACAATAAATTATGAAAATAAATATATTAAAAGTTATTTCAATTAAATAATATTGAGTTGAATCAAATAACATAAATGCTTTAATTTACTTTCTATGCATTGGATATAAGTAATTTTTTATACATAAAGAAATAAATAATAATAATAATAGAAAAAATGTCATAAATGTGCATTCATTATATGTTGATGTATATAAAACAATATTATCATTAAAAAGTAAGGGTCCCATTAAATGATCTGCTTCAATTTTGTAATTTGAATATTGTTAATTTAACAATAAAATTGTACTTACAATATTTTTTATAAATGATGACAATCTCACTAATAATGAAAAGATTAACCTATAAAACGCAAAAAGACGCCGCTATTTTTCTTCGACTATTTTCACGTCAGACAAAATCATACCTCAACAATCAGTTTCATCTGTAACTAACTTCATACTGGGCATATCTTTGTCCTTATTGCACTTATTATAAATTGTAATTGAAACGTATCTCTATTTATTAAAAATTAATTGAAATAAAATGTAAGCATTCATGAATAAGAAAAAATATTGTTTTGATTACTTTTTATAGTAATAATTATTACATCTGTTAATATTATTAAAGTTTCAGATCAAATTTACAGTTATGAATAAATACATATAAACGCACCTTTAGATATTTACATTCCTACTGCAATAATTGTGACATAACTTGTCACTATCACTCTGATTGAAAGTAACAATAAGTTCTTTTTCAATAATAAAATTCTGTTATTGATCTATTTCTAAACTCTATACTTTATTATCGAAATACAATTATTGCGTTATGTAAAAGTTATTTAATAAAAATATGTTGATATTTTACCAATATTTTGATAAACAATTTTGTTTGATCTTTAATTTATAAACTTAATTTGTCTTAGTTATAAATATTAATTGTTTGACGTTAATTATAATTGTTGCATTTATTATGTTTATAAAGTTATAATGTTAATATTATAATCTAAAATTGTGTATACACATTTCTTGAAGTATTAGAAATTTGATATCTTCACGATGACGTGGTAAGTAGATATAAATTGAAGTAAAACAAAAATATATAAGACAGATAATTAATTACTTCTATATTTCATATGAAATACTTTGTTTAAATAATTGTTATACTATAAAGTAATAAAAGTCACAAGGAATTTAGATTAACAAAAAGTTTAGTTTTGAGAACAAAAAACGATATATTTATTAGATATTATGTACTATAGAATAATTTATATAATTATGATTGTATTAATTTTTATAGGAATCCATTAAAGAAAAAACTTATAACAATAAGGCCTACTCCAGCTCCGCCATTAATTTCATCGGCAAAAGATCGAGAGTTGGATATTTTAGTGCAAAAGCTAATGCAGTAAGACATTTTTGCAACATTCACTTTTGAATAAAAAAAATGTATTTATCATTTAGATATTAAATGTTATATTTTTCACAGATTTGAGGATATTAGTAAAATTCTTATTAAGAAAGTAAAACAATATAATCAGGAAATTTTAGCTTTGGATGAGGCAGATCGACATTTGAGTACACATTTGAGTGAATGTAATTTGGTTCATATTAATGATGAATTGCGAAATATAGTAGAAGATTATCATTCTGTAACAAATCAGGTACAAATTTAAACATATGAATAGATAATTTGAGATTTCGAAAAGTCTAATTCTTACATTTTATAATCAAATGCGAATTTCCTTATTAAAAATTATTGTCTAATAGGTAGGGAGAACAGTACAAAATATGAAAAATTTATATCAAATAACGTTTGTGGAGCCGTTAAAAAAATTTCGAGATGAATTTATGAAAATTGAGACCAATTTGGCGAAACGTGAGGAACTGGTTGCAAATTGGAGGATGTCATATTGTCGCGTTCAGAAGTTACAAGAAAAGAAAGATAGAATTGCTAGTCATATTGCAAGACTGGAAGTTGAAAGCAGGGCATGTGAAACTTTGGGGAAGGAATTGTTGGAATTTCATGCAAATTTAATTGTGACATTGAAATCTACCATTGATAGAAGAATTCGAATAATCAAACCATGCATGCATGCTTTAATGATGATTCAGTTGGATTACTATGGTAATATGACGAAGATGTTTACTCATTTGATGAGTGCCCAAAATTCAGCAGATTCGCCAAATAATAGCACGAGAACTGAAACTCAATGCAAAGATAAAATCATGATTCAGATGACGAGAATCAAAGATCTTGCCATTATAAAAACCCTGAAATCTGTTTAGCCAAAAATTAAATTTACTATGAGAGAGAATAAATAATATTCCTCTATATACAATTTAAAATATGTTATACAATGAATTTAATGAAGATTTTAGTGATCTTTGCAAGATGATCTATTTTATATAAAATATGAATTAATGAAATGTTTATATTATAGAATAATCATTTTAAATGTTTATGCAATAGTTTTAATAATTTTAAACATATTCCATAATTAACAAATAGAAATTAATATTTACTATGTATTTTAATAGAGTTATGTGAAATATATATTATAAAACATTTTTTACTTATTAAGTAGTTATAAATCATTATATTAACTGTTAATGAACTTCTTTATATTTTATTAATAAATATATCTTTCTAAGATGGAATCATTCCTTGTCTCTTTTTCCACGACGATCCTGCTCTTCTATTGTGATTTGCTTGACTGGATTTGTGGGTATTTTTGTTATCTCGATTGCTTAAAACTGTCTTACTCTGGCCTTGACCTTTTGGTTTTCCTATTGCAATTATACGAATTCATTTTATTTTTTAGTCACAAAGAAAATTATAAATTCCATTATAATAACTTTCTTCATCAAAATTAATGTATTCACCTGTTACATCTCGATCACTTGGCGGAGGTCCACCTTTACCACCCCGTCCGCGTTTACTTAACATTCTCTGAGCAGCTTTTTCCCTTAATAAAGCAGGATCTTGCACAAAATGATCAGCATTATTTTTCGTTTCTTCTTCAGATTCTTCTTCATCATCTGCCACATTTTCAAACTGGCCTTTATTTTTCTGAAGGACCTAGAAATGTAACACATGATCAACTGAAGTTAATATATCTTTTAAATTATTGCAAACAATAATTTTAAATAAAGAATTACTTACTCTTGGCATTGTAAACGGACGATCAACTTCAATTATATCATCTTGAACGTTAGGTCCGATATCTTGATCATCGTATACGTCGTCGTATTCATTTTCGTATTCATCAATTATAAGATTATATCGATTATAAATATCCATATTTTGTTTAATATGAGTTTTGTCATTCAACATTTGATTTACATCTTTGTAACGACTGTAATTATTAAAAAGAAATAAGTCATTAGTCAAGTGGTAAAATTGTGTATAATTAATATTTTTTACAACGCGTGACTGCATAGAAAGACTGCAATTACATGTTGTAAAAAAATTAATAATTATTTTAAAATCTTTCAATCTTACTTTCTCTTTTGATTTGCCTCATCAGTTGTGATTATACTTGTGATTTGATCACACAATTCATCAATATTAGCAGCACTTGTGGATGGATCGGAATCAAATTTAACTTGTGAAGACTGAAAATGAATAAAATTAGATTTAATTTAAATGGATGTTCGATATAGAAATAAGATAAAAAGAGTAATAAAATTTTTATAATTACACTTGTCGAAGCAGCACTATACGTTGACTTTTCATTCTTTATTTCTGCTGGTAAATCGTCCTCTAACACTGCAGCTATAACTCTTTCGCAGTTGTAATTATAATACTTGAGACATTTCTAAAAAAAAAAAAAACTCAAAAAGTTAAGTTATTCAAAATAATAGTATAATCTTTATGCAGTTTTTGTGTTTCACAATGTGTACCATAATGAATCCTTCATCCAAATCGCACAATATATCTTTAACTTCACTAATAAGAGAAGCAAGATATTCTTCTGAAATTGGTTCGGAATTTCTCGAACTATTCGGTAATTCGGCAATGTTGTTTACTGCATCATCCTAATAAAACAAAATTGTAGTAATGCTTCTGAAACTTTTTAGTGAATATTATAACATTATTTGAACACTAAGTATTCTTACTTTATTATTTTGATTTGAAGTCTCATTTGAATTGACCGTTGCAGAAAATATAATTTTATTAATATAATCCAGTTTTTCAGAATCGCTAATTTTTTGTTAAAAGAAAATATACATTTGAAAAAGAACAAAAAGTATGATAAAAGTATAACTCTATAACATATATATTGATTTTTAAAGTTTGAATTGAAAAAGGATACATATTTGGGTATATATGTGTCAAAATGTCGATGTCAACATCGACAGGATACAAACAGATGTAATCGGCCATAAATTCTGCTTCAGAAAGTGCATCAGTTAATATTTCTACAAATCGATTAACGCGATTTCTAATTTCCTCTTCAGGTAATGTATGCCTATAAATAATTTACAAAAATAGAAAAGTATAAGATGTATACAATGATAATTATTAATCGTTTACTTACGTAGCTTCTAAAACATCTCCAACATCTTTATACAGTACAATGCGAAACACTTGCAATGATTCGATTCTCATGGCATCGAGAAATTGCATCAATTTCATACACTTCTTAGTGTTCTCATCGTTACTGACTAATGAGTTTAATCTTTTGTACATTTCAGGTAAAGTATTAGAATAAATGGTAACCAACCTAAAATATTTAACAACATTTATAATAGTTAATTAAACATAATAACAAAAAATTTACAATTTTTAATAACATATATAATCAACAAACTGTTTAATAAATTCATCATTGTAAAAAATAGATATTGCTGGTGAATATATGTCCAGAAAGATTTGAATTGTAAAAATTATATCGTAACAATGTACTATTATGTCTTCAAGAACTGGCAAGGATATTTCGATATTTTTTCCGCCTCTTTCTTCAAGTCTTACAGTTTCTCCAACTAATAACTTTGGGCAGTCTTCAAATCGTTGCTCTACACTTCGGAAAATCTTTAAAAAATGCAAAAATATAAAAATATGATACACTTAATATTTTATTACTTTGTATTTAATATCAATAATATATTTCAGCACAGTCGCGCGGCGATTCAAAACTCTCGCCATCGACATGTCGACTTAATATCTTAATTTGTTTACCTGTGTAATATGATTAATAGCAACTTTTAAGTCATCAAGATACTTTGGCTGCAGAGTGAATATAGATTCCATCAATTTGCTAACAACTTTTTTATTTTCCTTGCCATAATGCTGACATAAATCAAATATAATTGGAACAGTGAAAATATAATTTTCATATAATAATTTGCCTTGCACATCTTTGTTCATAAATTCCGTTGAACTTTCAGTGTTTGTCACAAGTCTTGCAAATATTATCAGAACATTATGAAACAATTTGTTTAGAAGATCTTTTATGTCCTTATAATTGGGTAAGGAATCTAAATTGTAATGTGAAGGCGCATTTTGCAGAAAAATGCGTAGCATTTTTTTGATTTCAGGATTGTAAATGACATTCGACCAAAATCTAGACATTGTAATAAATAATTATTCAAAGTAAAATATGTTATCTTTAAAGATGTAGAATAAATAAAGTTTACCTGAAGTATGGTAAACTACGTAACCAATTTAAGTCATCATTAATGTAAGTTATTAATTCAATCCAGTGTTCTCTGGCACCAATTATTTCATTTCCATCTGCTGTATAAAATTGTGGTGCTTCGTAAAATAAGAAATATCGTTTTTCAACAAAATGTTTACTCTGCAACAAATTATAATTCTTTATATTGAAGTAATTGAAATATTTTAAATTAATATATAACATGGAAATTGAATTAAATACAAAAGATTATATTTACCAATGCTGGAAAAGTTTGATTAATACCATTGTTTGAAATTGTTAATTGAACTTTTTCTAAAGATTCCTTGTTAGGATTCTGAAAAACAAACATTTTTTAATGTTAGTATTTATATAAAAAGATAATTTACAAACAATTTTTTCCTTGTTGTATTATAAATAAATTTCTATTCAGATTCGAAACACATTTAGTTGTATATATAGATAAATGTTTATATAAAGTTTTTTTTAGGTTATAATAGTCTTTGTTATGTTATTAATTGTATAAAATAAAATGTAATTATAAAAATATGATTTTAATAAGATATTGAAATTTGTGTGATATTATATTCAAATTTGTAAACCATTATCCAAATTTATAGAAATGTACGAACAATTTAATAATATAATTTATACTCTACCTGAAAAATAACATTTGATGTTATACATTCCATATTGAAAATTGTGTATTTATAACTTTCCTTAAACAATTAATATTATTTAATCCATTTAGTATTTATACAACAAGAGGAATTTCCAATATATTATACTAAGCTGACAACCCCGCGTTCAAATGGGTCTGCGCAAATTGTAAGAGACTAAATTATAATAAAGACATATATTTGCACAAGTGAGTGTAATTGTTTATTGGTGAACCCGAGACCAGAACATATATAATACTATAATATTTAATTAAAAATTTCGGTGAATAATAATTTTAGCGCCAAGATCAGAACATCTTCTTCATTGTTGTTGTTGTTGTCTTTAATGGCTATGGTCGAGTCGCAAAGCGTAAAACCTCAACCGTACGCCAGTAATCCATCTTCTTCATTTTCATTTATCTTCTTTTGTTGTTGTTGGCAACGTAGACCTAAATTCAGTTCATTCAGAATTTAAATCATAATATATGTAGATGGCAAAGTGTATAATTTTTCGTGCGAGCGTTACTTGTCGCTATCTACATATGATAAACAGCTTTCTCGAATATTTTCATCAGTCTGTCGTTGTGTGTCGCTGAATTAATTTAAAGGTAACTTATTTAAATACACGCGAAAAAATAAACTAATTATACAGTTCCGTTTCAACAGTGAAACATTATTGGCTATACAAATACTGACAATCAATGTTATATCCAGTCTGTTTTTAAGACTGATTCAGTATTTTTTCATCTATATTTTTCGGCAATACAAACGAAATTAATACTGTTTCACTGGTAGTATTACAGTATTTCTGGGCAAGACTGATTTCATCTTTTATTTTTTCCCGTGTAATGATAATAATTATGTTGCGTTTGCATATTTAATGACGATAGTTGAAGATTGTTGCTTGCTTTTTTCGCGATTTTCTTTAATTTTTGTTTGGTTGAATAACATTTATCAAAATTAATAAAATAAAAAAGAAGGAACTCAGCAAATCATCATTTTATCAGCATTTGCTTCAATGTAATTAAGGTGATGGCGAAGCTAACATTATCGACATTACAGATTTCTTAAATTAAAATTAAATGGACAATTTAAATTACTTTTAAAGACCAGAGCGCCATTCTCTCACTTTTTTTACACGTTTTGATTTATATAATATGTTATTTAATATATTATCTAAAATATATAATGATTTTTCGTTTACGAAGTGAGAAAAAACGTAAAAATCATCTTATATTAAAATTACTTGTTAAAAAAATACGTTAAATGTCTTAAAATATTCTCCCGTAATCGAAGAATGGCGCTCTGGTCGATTTATACTAATTTATTGTTAAATATTATTAATATAACAAAAGACTAACTCTGTGGCAGCAGAACTTCGCCCTTACCTTAAGGTATTTCTTGAAGTCTATTATACCGGAGTTAGTGTCTTTTTAAACTACAAGTTTTTTACATTGAATTAAATATTCTAAAATATTTCAAAAAAAAAAAAAAAAAGAAATTGTTTTTCGAGTAACTATATTAAAATGTTTAATATAAAATGTTTAATTCGATATTTAATTGCAATTACCTTAAGGTGATTCCTGAAGTCTGCTATATCGGAGTTAGTGTCTATTTGAATTGTAATTACTATGTAACATAGTAAAATTTAAATTAATTTAAAATTTTAGAGTGTAAATAGTAATTTTTATATTTAAAAATCATAATCATTAATACAGACAAAAGTATAGGTCTTCTTTGCAATTTTACATAGTATAGTAAATTTCAAAATGTATGTCCCTCCTTTTAGAATGTATATGCATAGCAAGTTTATAGCATAAGAATATGAAGTCTTTTTTAGTTTTATTCTATATATCTATAATGGAATTATAACAAGAAATCATAGCCTTCTAGTAATTAATTAGTAAATTATTTATAGTATAGAAAAATAACATGTCATAGGAAGGTCATAAGAAGTATAATTCTGATTTCGTGCGGACGAAGCCGACGATTAAGCTAGTATTATATAAAATTAATATAGCAGTATTTGACATATCGTTTATAACATATATCAATCAGGAAAAAGATTGCATGTGAATGTCCCAAATAATATTTATAAGTAGATGTACACTTTTAAAAGTAAAATAAATATATATTGTACACATTTTGCGCATTCTTTATACCGTTATTTTTCGCTTAGAATAAATCTATTTTTGTTCTTAAAACGAAAAACTGTTTAGTGGCAATTTGCTTGCATTGATAATAATATTAAATAAAGAATTAAGAATTTGCAATCTAAACTATTAAGATCAGAAAAATTAATCTACAGCATCCTTCTGAACTAAACGCCAAAAATACCAACTTATACTGAATAAAAAATATTTCCTGGGTTATACAAACATAGACGCTGCCTATTGCAGTACCTGAATAATTAATACATTGAAGTAACTTTTTAATCTCTTAAAAGTTTTATTCGTGTAAAGATTATAATTTAATGATGCACATCCTGCACTAACACGTATGTCTGTATATGAATTGTTCATATAGTATACACGTGCATTTATTCCTTATTACTTTTTAAAATTATATCTCCATATATAATTACGGGTCTTTAACGGAAGTTTCAAATAAACATGACATTTCATTCTGATCAACTTGAAGTATAATTTTTTTCTCATTTTTTGAACAATTAAATCGGTTTTTATCAATTTTTATATAAATAATGAATATGTCTTATTGTAGTATTATAAGAAATCCTTTATAATGGAGTAAATGTATTCAATAATGTAAAGTTAACATTTTTAAAGAAGAAATTGCAGAATTATTAGCGCGTTATATATAGTGTAACAATTTTAAGGAAAAAGTGTTTGACAAGATGACTGTATTTACAACGAAATATTTTTCGCACAATCGATTAACTAGCCAAGTTACAGGACTATGGCCCTATCAATCTAGAAGCGCTAAAATTATTATTCGATTTATGATATTTTTTTATTTTTTCTACATTATTGTTTATGATGAGGTAAATACAACAAATATTTTACAAATAATCTCACGAAATGGGTCACAATTTTTCTCCCTGTAGAACATCTTTTATTCTTCCACTATTTTGCATTTGTAACGAAAGCTTTTTCGAAATACAGATTTATGGATTATTAACAATTCAAATGGATTTAGACATTTTTATGAAATATTTTTGTACCATGTTGGCGGATGTCGTTTGTGCTATTAAGTGGGTTATTACCCTATCAAATATGAGAAAGGTGAATTTATATAAATGATAACATAAAAGGGGTATATCGGCATTAAAACTTGTTATTATTTTAAATCAGAAATATTTCTTATTTTCAATCGGTTAAATGAATAAGACATCATGTTAAGATTTTCTTATATGGATGTTGAGTTGTCCTAAAATGTATAAACTGTATATACTAATTTTTATTATTTCTTTATTCACCGTGTAGATACTAAATGTTTGGATGAAAAATACTGCAATCTAATGTCTTTACTAAATGTTGTTATAGATAAAACGCTTGATAGTAGAAATAGAATATTTTTCGTCTTACATATCATGTAATTTTAATGAAAATGTATTACTAAAATACGCTATTTTAAGTAGAAATTTGACACTTATATATTACGGTAAAATATTATTGAATTATTTAAAATAATTCCCTACACAAAATCTCACAGATAAAATTAAAATAACACCGTAAATAATAATAAAACAGAAATATAAAAAAATATATAGGTTTAAATAGAGAGTGTAAGAAAAAACTTGAGTTAATTTACTTCACTTAGACGTGTCATAATTATATATGCACACATAAAAAAATCATTCCAACGTGAACCTACGCAAATATAGCGACCTTTGTATGAATCATATGGAAAATAATACTTTCTATATGATTCATACTTTTCATATGCACGGAAAAAACAAAGTATCAATTTTTACACATTTTCTCTGGCAGAGCTCAGCGACCCTAAAGGGATGATGACATTTATAGAAATTGAAATAAAAAATGGTATTTTTAAAAAATGTTTTTAAATTTAAATCGTCCTGTGATTGGTTTTGTATCAAATGATCATTTATCACTTTGTTTTGTTGACATTTTAATGTTTAAGTTGAATTATAGATAAACTAATAATTAGTTCTTATAGCTAAATGTTTCTTTGAAATTTTACGGATTATTTTTTGTGATTTTTAGTGCAATTGTACCGCTAGGAATTTTGAAAATTCGTTATTTAATTTTTTTATTTCGTGATGATGTGATAAATGTGATTTGTAAGATATATCTTTTGTGAGATTTTGTACGGTGAGATTTTGTTCGGATACCGGATGCTAAGTTGTGAATGTAAAATTTTAGGTTTATGGTACGGAACAATCATTTGTTTGTACACAGTTCCATCAATGACTGTAGTACCAATAGCAAGTGTTGTATTTAATGAAAATACAACCGTATCACTTGAGTTTGGGAATGAAGAACTTGCAAGCAAAGAAGTAAATTATGAACTGATTTGGATTATAGTCAATGTGGTAGCATTCCCTACATTAATAATAGCTAGTGACTGTTTATTTCAAGTATTTATCATTCATGCATCATGTAGATTAGCATTCTTAGGGTAATGACATAAATTTAATAATACAGTTGTTGAATTTATGGAAATATTTAATTTTGATCAAAAATATATGAATAGAAATACGATTGTCTCTTCAACAATGAATTTATCTTCAAAGTTGAATGCTAAATCAGCTAAAATGTGTGTTAAAAAAAGTTTAGAAATTCATTTAATGAACCACGTGCAATGTTTGAAGTAAGTAAAGTTAAAAAAAACTTATATTTTGTAGAATTATAGTTGACATTGTAACTATACAAACTCCCTCGGGAGAGAAATTTCAATTTCTGTCCTCGTGTGACAAAAAAATAGTTGTTTTTAGGGTGTAAACGTTTTTATTTCACAGACATTTAATTTTAGTGAAGTGTTTAAGTATATTTAATGACATTTAATTTTTTTATTCCTAAATTTTAAAAAGAAGAAATCTGAAATGTTTTTATTACTTCACAACATGAAAACTAATAAAACGTTTCGAAAAGATACAATTTATGATTGTGAAAAAACCATATGTTATAAAAAGTGAATCATCCTTAAATAAAAATAATTAATTTTAGAAGAGGTTACTCAGCTACCTGCTCAAAAAACTTGATTCTTTCTTATCTAAAAAGCAATTGGCACACAGTAATTTTTTTAACTTTCAGTCATAAATGAATCATCGGAGAGCCAACTGCCTAAGACGGTGGAACATCAACCCGAAGGAGCTCGTAAGAGTCACCTAAGGTCTGGTGTGTAAACAGAAGGTGGCGGTGTTCACAAAGTGAGCACCTAAGGTTGCATTTCCGATGACGCGATTAAAACGTTAATTTTTTTCAATTCGCGATAGTTGTGCGGAATATATAAAGTCAGTTTTGTTTCCGTCGTCCTTCAGCTGATACAAAGAAAAGCCAATTAATCAACAAAGTAAGTCAAATTATTTTTATTATGTTATCTTTTTGTTTTTCAAACTCCGTTTATTTTGAAATTAAATTATTCAAACATTTTCAGAAATGTAAATAATTTTAATCGTATTTCATTATTGGAATTAGTTTTAGACATAGGAATTTTTGTTTGAAAATTAAGACTTTGCAGTCTCTTTTGAAAACGCAAATTTCTTCAAATCGCCCAATTTGATATATAAAACTCACTTTTTATCTTTTATCATCTGGATGACATTTTGTATAAACAAAAATCCGAAAATTGATTTGTTTAGCAACGTGATAAAATTCACAGTTTCAAAAAAAAAAAAAAAAAAAATTTTAAAA
>JABFPJ010000270.1:0-49709 GCA_022817425.1 Gryon sp. ZL-2020 | reverse complement strand
AGATTTTAAATAATATAATTTATTTTATCTTTTTCATTAACATCTATACTAAATTTATGATTCTGCCTAATAAATTTAGTATAGATGTTAATGAAAAAGATAAAATAAATTATATTATTTAACATCTGAGCAAGAATATCCCAATTTTATTAGAATGCTAATAAATTTTACTCTATGAGTTTTCTTAGTGTATTTCTATAATGAAAATTTTTTTAATTTAAAATTAATCAGACTCTATTTTGAGCGTAAAATGGAGTTTGAATAATAAAAAATGATAATTGAATTTCTACTTGTGCGATTCGGAAAAATCACGACTAGAATTTATTTTCATTCCAACAATATATTACAAAGACGCCAGATGAACTACGTCATTTTGCAAACTAGTTTTCAAAATATAAATTGCTCGTTCCGGTCTCGTACGAACTTGAACGCGAGTTGGCTTTCGCGGGAGAAAACGGCGCACAATAGATCACAATGGCACTCGTAAGTTCAGTTTTCTCGCTTCTCTCGCGGTGGAGCATTTTTTCGGGTAATTTGCATTCACGTACGTCGAAGTCTTCCTTCCGTCGTGTAGACGCAAATTCTTCCAAGTGTTCGCTGCAGGCAACGAGTAATGTTATACGTTTCACTAATAAAAAAAAATGCACTAATGCACTTGCGCTCGTTGTGCATGTTGCCAGGGATTGGCTCTGTTGGAACATTAGTGAAATTACTTGAATCCCCGTACCATCACTTGACTCGCCGCATTCATATCTATGATTTCCTCTCTGCTGCTTTTGACGATCGACTAAACAATGAAATCTTCTCAACTCTGCGTTTTCACAAACAAAATTTGAATTTCCATCACATTCGTTGATTCAATTAACGCTTACGAGTGTCAAAACGGAATTTTCACCAAATCAAATTTCGGCACTAGTACGCAAGTAAAAAAAATCAACTAAATATATTGCATGTGTGTATAATTTATATATGAAAACGTGTATTTGTACACGTCCTACATATGTAGCAATTATGCCAAATATATATGGAAACGTTTACTGCAAGAATATGCTGTATATACATTTGTTTGTGTTTGCATAGTGTGTGGATATTAGATTAACTGAAATTCTGATTAAATATGAAATAGATGTTTATGTTAAAACGCATGATTTCTCATTTATTATTGAAAAGAAATGTTTACAAATATACACAAAGATTCTTTTTGTATGACATTTCTTACAGTTTTAAAAAATAAACAATAGTAATAAGAAACTTCGTTTTTCACGGCAATTTATAGTATTGCTCTTTGTTTCATATTTCGCTAATTCAATTTCACTAAACTCTTACATTAAACAATGCGTTATAAGATGGGTTTTGTTCTGAAAACTCAATTGTATTGAAACGATTAAACGTCATCTAAATTCTCAGCGTTTGATTAATTGACATACTTTATTATATAATGCTGAGCGGGATTAAATTTACGAATGATCACTTCATGAAATGGATAGCTGACAATGGCCGTTGAGTTGGCAACGAAAGTTGGACTAAAAGCCAGTTTGTCAGCAGGCGACGCTGCAAGACAATGCTGGGTCTAATGCAGTCTGAATGGATAGTTGGTTATGCTTATTACATCCAAGTCCTGAACTCTATTTGCATTTAGTCTTATAGTCGCGCAAGGTGTCAGATTGATACAACTGTGCTCGAATCTGGAACAGTTAACTTTAAGCTCAATAAAGCTATAATCTAATGTATTCATAGAAAGTGAAACTTTCAAATAAAAACAAAAATAGTTTGTTTGATATTGGAAACGAGCAATTACGGGATTCGGGATTAATCGAACGATCTTTGAATTTAATCAAATTCAATTAAGCTTATCGTGAACGTACTTGGCATTCAAAGTCTGGAGACGATAGGTGTTAGATTAATGACTTGATTATGATAATTTCGATTATTCAGTTTGCATCAACTTTATTGAAAGAATAATATTTGCTTTGAACAGCAAAGGTTGTGCAAAAGTTGGCAAGTCGAACAAAAATAAGTATACCATTTTTTGAGAAAGACGTTTTCGTTATTGAAAAAGACAAGATAAATGAAATTTTTTATTATAATAAAAAATCATCAAAAGCAAATAATTTCTTGTAAATTACCCAGAGAAGTGCAACGTTTTGTATCATTTAATAAGAAACGAATAGAAATTACTCTGTCTCACGTCAAATATAATGACATTGCGAACAAAATGATGAACACTCAATGATAGAAAAGTGTTATTTTGCAGATAGTGAAATCAAATATATTGATTCTGAAGTTGTTGAAACTCTTAATAGTAGCAATTGCATTTCTTGCTTGCAAAATTTAATCAAATTGAACAAACATCAATGCATAGGAAACTTTGTCAAAGAGTTTGCAAATATGATTAAAAAAATAACGAGTTTATTTGAAAATCTTTTCGAAATTCATATGACAACAGTTAGATTTCAATTTCATTCTATTGTCACAAAATAAAGCTCTCACAAAAATTGTTATCAACTCGATTTATCTCATAAGTATTTTAAAACATTGCATCTTATTGTAATTTATTGACTCAATATTTTTAATTATACTATAACATTTAGCTTCCACTTCATTTCGTTCCATTTATTTTTCAGTAAATTATAGGAGCAGCAGAATCGATCTTTGTATTCGCTTTTAATGGAAGGCTAATGATATATAAATAAAATTCAATTTACAGCTTCAATTTTGAGCTCTACATTTATGATACTGAAGAATCAGAGATGAAAATGATTTCCCATTATTTCCCATTGTTTCATGTTTAACATGAATGATTTGATTTCTTGATTCTACTCGCAAAAATCAATTCACTGACCTTGATTCGTCATGTATTGGCCGATTAAATCAATTTAGTTTCATACGGTTAGCGGTTCGTATTCGGTGCACTAAATACACCAAAAGCCTTTGATAAACGACTTACTAGAGCAGCACAAGCTATAGAGACGTATCCCGCTATTTGTCTTGCAGCGCGTCTCGAAAGACGACGCCTGCGTCATGTACATTTGGCTTTTATACTAAAAAGTACGTTCACGTACGGAGTTGCAGAATAAACGTCACTATACAAATACATTAACTGTGACCATTTTTTATATTCCTTTAGAGTATTTCAAATCAAGACTTGAGATAAAGTTAAAATAAACATGCACGAAAAATATTTAGTTTAAAATTACTTTAAGGCTACAAGTTGAATCGCACGTTTTTAATTTAATTCTACTGTATACAAAGAGATAAAATTACAATTGGAAATGTAAACATTTTCATGTACTAAGAATTGTAATTGTATTAAAAAATGGAAGCTTTGAGAGTCTTGATATAGATTACTAGTAGAGTAACTTTTATTGTTAAAACTTGAAGCTTACGTGTGAGCAAGTTGCGAACAATTTGTTGCAATAAACTTCTTTATTGAACAGTACTAGTATTTACGATATAACGATCATCCATCAATGCATTTAATTAAAATTATACTACTTTTTGTGCAATGGGTTGTAATAAACACCTTTTTGATCAAACTTCATTTTAATTTCAAATATTTCAACACTATGATATTAGTTTAATAATATTTGTTCCGTGAACCATCAATTTAAAATCTTTATAATCTACAAGGTAAATTAAATATCAGATGAAAAAAGCTGATTAAGCTTTTTGAAATACTATTAACGTGAAAAATCAAGAATTTATGGAAAGCGAAGCTTTTCCTAAATTCTCGATAATTATATATCACGAATAATTTAAAAAGCAATTGCTCATAGAAATTGTATCACGTTTTCTTTAATAAGTAATCTATATCGATTTAATTTTGCTAGTATAAGTGATTCTTACAATTTGTTTAGATAACTTAAATATTTAACAACAATAACAATAATATTTATGAACATAGAATATACCTTTAATAATTACTTCTGCTACGATAGCAGAGATTAATTTTAAAATAATTTTACAAGTTTCAAAGTTATGTAAAACAAACTTTTCAAGTAACCAGGTTTCATGAAATTAACTGAAAGTTGCTGTAAACTTTTCTATGTTGTCAAATTTCGCGGTGCTTGATATAATACCAATAATTTTGCAAAATTGTAAGGTAGCATTCAAACATGTTTATATTGTAACAAAAATTAGAATTTAAAATATTGATTAAAAATTAATGAGAGTACCATTCAAAAAATTAATTCAATTATATTAATTAATAATAATTAAATTTATATTAATATGTACTTTTCTACACAAATTGGAATTACCAATTATTTATTATTTGTACAAGATAAATAATTATAGCGAATACAATTTACAAGTCATTTCTATAGAACTCTATTCTGTTACAACGTCGAACAATCCACAATCATTTCACACGATAACTATATTTGTATTATTTATAATATAACGAACATGGAGAACATGGAGTTTCCACTATGTTATATAAATACACATTTGTGAATATCTGGTATATCAATGTAAATCTGCGTGTGTAGATATGAGTCCGCGGTGTTCAGACGAGATCTTTAGGTATTGCTCAGGTAAATCCGGAGTAAACAACTCGCAGTGTACATATTGCTACATACTATTGTATGTTTATATTTACATACCTAGGCAGCTGAATGCCTTGATGATAGGCATTCAACTATGGAGGAACAGCTAATAATATGCATAAAGTAAATTCAAAGTTTTACACCAATATATGTACATAACATTGTGAAACAATGACTAAACAATTTTACGTTTTTTTTGTATTGGATACTCATAAAGTTTATACTTGAATCAATTTAATATAACTTTTCAACATAATTTACAAGTTTTACTTTACAGTATATTAATTTTTAATGTACAACGTGAAATTGTCTAGTTTAGTCTAGTCAATATATATTCAAATGAAAAAAGACATATTAGCGTAAACTGCACTTTGAGTTGCATTATTGCTTCGCTGACTCCTCGTTATGTTGCTGCCACGTCGAGAAAATGTTTCATGTAGTCACATTCGTTGCGGTATAACCCCTTCCACTTACCAGACTGTCGAAAGTTCCTGAGGACTTCTCGTACTGTGTAACTTCCTTGAAACTACTATAATTTATTACTTTTAAGTGATCTGAAATGTACAACATTCATAATTCACCAAACCATCAGACTGCTATTGATAGAAATAAGGAATGTTCTGATTTCATGAAGTTAATGTATTCTAAAAATTGATGAAAAATTATGATAAACGTAATTTATGTTATATTTTATCATATAGAAATAAGTTTAATAAGTGGTTTTTTGTCTCGTAAATTATTCGGCAACATAAATTTGCGTTAAATATAACGCATTTAAACATAAAGCAGCAGATCCCTACTTTTAAATAACCAATTTATTGATTTATTGACTTTTTTTAGTATAAAGGATTACTATATTATGCGATATATAACATTCTCTTAAATGGATGCAAAAGATTAATGATTTTGTCTAATTATTAAAAAACAACACTTTGTAATATTTACTCAACACTTTGCTGATTTTTGTTTAAATTCATTTTCTATCACCAGATTGGTAGGAAACATAATAATATTTGTTATGTCATTTTCTACTGGGCAAGTGATCATTAAATACACGGGACCACTTATTGATCAACTTGTGCAGGATCAGCGTACAGCGCACCAAGCGATAAGCGATTATTTTTCCTTGTTTTTTTCAAATTATTGCTCATTTATACGGTTAAGACAAAAGTATGATTTCATTATTAAATGTTGAAATTGATAATTAATATTTCGATCGACTCAATTGATTTAATATTTGTGTGTGCACTAAACTCGATTTTATTTGATACCTTCTTAATTGCGATTAATAATATATTTATTAAGAGAAGCAACCTTAATGGAGCAATAATTAAATTGTAATAACAAAGAAAAGTTGTTCATTCTTTTGAATACTGAATATAATGTTTGAATCAATTTTTGATTTTATTATTTATTGAACTTAAATTCCTTGTATACAAATTCAAATTTTATTGATAATTTATTTGCTCTTTTCTCAATTGGTATTAATATTTTGATACTTATTCTTTTATTAGTTTCGAATTTTCGCAGTTTTGATCATTAATTTATTGATAAAACAAAACTAGGAAAATCATTACACATTTTATCATATTTATGAGAAAAGTTAATTTTTGCATTTCACTTTTATAGTTGAAGTTCATCGCTGAGCTCCATTAACTAATTATGATCAAACTATTGTTTGGAAGTAAGTGCATAAACACATTAATATATAATATATATCTAACACATTAAAAGATGTAGTAATTGTATATAAAATTCAAAATATAGTATCCGATCAATATTTTACGAATATGCTGTATGATAATGCATACACTATGATTTGACATAATATATGTTGCGAAGTTCATCAAGTGATTACAATTTGCAAGATAAATTATAAATTAATTCGTGATAGGATTTCGAATTGGGAGTTAGTTTAGTCACTGTAGGAATGGGTGTTTGATTTTCAAGATATAATCTACCAATAAATCGAAGCTCCACAACTATTTCAGAAACTACATTGACGGCAATGAACATGAAAGCACGTATCTGCCTAATCTCGGAAGTGTAATTATAAAATTTTCGAATACATACATTTAACCACAATATTCAATTAAAACTTTATTACTAATATATCACAATAAATATACTTTACTTCAATCATTTTTAAACAAAATTATAATTATGTTTTTGTGTTAATTTGTCTTTGATATAATCCATATTTTTCGTATTATCTTGCAGATTTTCATCTCTTTGAATGATTCTTATAGTAGTTTAGCAACAAGTTAATATTTCTTTTTATGATCTAAGTTGCATAACGATTTTGGTCGTGAGCGCGTTATCTTACTCTGCATACAAAGCGCTTAATTTCCTGACTTCGAGCATGCTATTTTAAAACAATTTTATCCACACGAGTTATTCAATTAACAAAATGAATGTCATCTCGAGTTCGTGTGATTCTCGAGGATAAACCTCAACGACTGAAAAATGTTACGCGACAGTGATATACGGCGCACAATTATCGCGCCTTTCATTATAATATGTTACGTTTCGCACTAGCATTTAACATCAAAACAATGTTGTATATATGTATATATAACAAAACTTCTATGCTATTGCGCGATATTTTAGCATCACAGCAATCTCTTAATGAACACTTGCTTATACGCCTGTAATGAATTTTGGCGTAATTTGTCGTCAGCACGGCTGACAGCATCATATAATTCTACGCAGTCTGTGCTCAATACCCGTATTGTCAGATATCGTTGTAAGTAGATATATCCTGGCACCAACGAATTACGGGTTCCACTGACCTCTACGACGTACTACGAACGTGTTCCTGCTGCTGATATCCTTCCCACTGATTCCGGCACTGTCTGTACGATAACTTAAAATTCGATTTTTTTTAATGTACTTTTAACTTATTCGGCTGATTTAGCGACTTTCATCTCGATGGTTTAATTAATAATAAATATATTTTTAAAGAAAAAAATTCTTTTAAAGAATTAAAGAAACATTTATTTTATTATGCAGAAATGAATTTTAAAAAAGATTTTTATAGATTTTTATAACAAACATAATTTTTTTTCTTTGCAGTTGGATGAATGCAATCGTATTTATCTAACTTTTACGTTAATGTAAAACGTAACTAGAATAAAGTGAATCTTTTGTATCTTATGCTGGGTTGAAGCTATGTAACAATAACCAACTCTTTTCAAATAACTGTGAAAAATTGTCTGATAAACATTGAGACAAACAGAGTACCTGTCAACACATTTTATTTGATCAAGCATATCAAGGGATACATGTCGCGTGTCTTAATATCACTATATCAAGTAATGTCATAATTGTCACACTTTTATTCAACAAAAACGTAAAGTCATCTGTGCACTTTTTTACTGAAATACGTGTGCTAATACGGCTTAACTATAAACGTCATACAACAAAAACAAATTATTACACGATATTGAAATGCAAAGAAGACAAAGTTTAAAATATAATAAAAGAAAGTGTTATGTTAAATATATTTTGTTAAATTTGCATAACTATTATTAAAAGTTGTATTATTTCTTTTCGAATTTGTTACTATATTCGAAATTTATTCTTAAGTTACTGAAATAAAAATTTGATTTTAAAAAATGACTTGCAAAAATGAACGACGTGTTCAATTTAAAATGGTTATTGAATAAAATATAATACTGTGGTATTCTACAATGTTTTTTCTTCTTCTTTTGCAGATATTCAGGAATTCTACGAGTTGACGCTTCTCGATGAATCGAAAACTGTGCAACAGAAGACTGCGGAAACGATCCGCATAGCCGATAAATGGGAAGCCAGCGACGGACCGATCACACCGATATTCGCTCAGAATGACGTGAGTTCAATTTCAAATATTCAGCATGCATTCATTTGCTTTGCCATTGGCGGAAAAAGTTCTCCAACGAAAATGAAAAGAAAAGAGCAGAAGAAAAATGAAAAGAACCTGAGTCGCAGCCACTTTTACCACATAAGAAAAGTTTTCGTGCGACTTTTATCTAATTATATACGCCTCAGTTGGCTGTTTTAAATACTCACTCAAAACGACTTTGCATTACGTCTCAACTATTTTTGTAATACACCTATTGAAAACCAGTTACGAATAATTGAAACAAAGTTTGCTATATATAATTAAAAAAAGTACATTCGTGTCTGAAAGTTTAATTAAATTTGGTCGGAAATATATAAACTTTTTTAAATAATTCTTTCCGCAACTATATACAGAACTTTCGTTGATTGAAAACTGATGTTTAACAAGATTAGTACTAATTAGCATTTTCATAAATATTTAAGTATAGAAATCTTGTCAATAATTTGAAAGAAAACGTAATCAAAACTTTTTGCACTTATAAGATCTAAACAATCTTTTTATTTACTTCATAAATTGCCTAAACGAAGAAATATCACAATGTAGGATGACTTAATGAAACTAATCAATCATGAGATTCAGTGTCGTTAATCAATTCTCCCACACATTTATAACGTCAGCTTACAGCATCTCGGAAATTGCAAACAATTCGAAAATTCAAATCATGCTGTTCTAGAAACCCGGTTGTTACATTACACGGTACTACTGTAGAGTCAAGTAACTGCAAAGACACAAACACTAGACGTAAAGTGGAACTGCTTGTTCCAGACATAATTAGCAAATTATTGATGTTGCTGGTATATTAGTCTATTTAATGTAGTCATGCTTTGTACCAAATTATATATTTCCTGTTCTCTTTGGTGAATACATGAGATGTGGAAATATTCGATAGCTCTAATGGTCTTATATGAGATGTTTGGTCCGAAGTTAAACATCACCTGTAACTATACTCATCAGTGTTTCTCGACTTGGCAAAGTGTTTAGTTACATTTTGCAAACACTAGACAACAAACAAGCATTAACGAACAAACCTCACTGTGGTTCGATTCTGGTCTCCGATCTAGACATATCAGTTACTGGTTTATAATTCACCCGACTAGAGATGTCATTTGCAATGAAAATAATTCTCATGATAAATTATTAATGAAAATATACTAATTCATAACGCTGATAGTTTATATTAACTTTTCTATATAATATGAAGGTAAGTTTTAGTTATTATTAATAAATTTATAATATACATAATAAAATATTTCAAGTATTAGACATATTTTTTTGAATTTCAATTTAATTTGAATGAACTATAAAATAAGTTTGATTCAAATACAACATTATTTTCTTTTAACAAACAAACCGAAAGAAAATATATTTCGAAATTTATGCAAGAATTATTGTGAATATGTGCACATGTGTTTTCATCAAAAAGTTATAAATGTATTGTATAATTAAAATATATTTCTGAAATATAATAGTAAAAGTATAATAAGTAAACATATTTACATATAAAAAAAATATTTCCAAATATATTTTAACGGTAAAAGTTAAAAAAAGTATTTATTTGGCATATATTTTGATTTATATTTTTTTCGTACGGAAAAGTTATGAAATCAGGTTAATTTTATGCCTTGGTGGTTACAGTGGTCAAAATATATAAAACTGAATCTTTGTTTTTTCTTATCGTAATAAAATTTATTTGAAATAAATATTGTCGATAAATATTAATGCAATAATTTATCAGTAAATCTTCGTCAAACAGCACTGTGCTTATATTCAGGAAGTGAATACAGATTGGTTTAGACAAATATTTATTTAGGGCCATAAAGAATGATTTTCATAATACAAAGTGCAGGAAAACACAACTACGTCAAATCACTTTCGAAAATGTGAATCTCCACACAGAGAGCGTTAGCACGGTTCAAGCGGGATCTGGTTTAAGAAAAGAGTACCCCTTGTTTGTTTTCCATTTATTCACTGCACCACATGCGCTTCTTCCGGAAACAGCAACTATCATAAGAGATTGCATTCGGTGTAATGGAAAAGTCGACCCATTGTAAATATGGTGCCATTTTCATTGCTTTCCCTGCCTAACGCTTTCATTACATTTCATTGTTCTGTTTACCTGGTTGCGATTTCCCGAGAGATCAGATATCGATGAAAATGTTCTGTTTTATTTCATTCATCAGAATACTCTTCCACGAGCGTATTATAATCGGCTTCAACAATTTCTAAAATTCATTCTCTAGTTGAGGCAACAGTACGCCGAGTATTGACGTTATGAAAACACTGTGGCTAACAAAAAACAAATTTGAATTATGATGAATGCATCCTCTCATATTTCTTAAATTAAAGTTATTCTGATATTCCCCAAGTTATTTCTCGGAATTATTCAAATTGAACTTGAGTAAATTATCAATTATTATAAAATTATTTGCCATGTGATGTTTAATAACAATTTAATAAGGTTTAAACATGAGCATACCCACAGGGACGAAAATATATTTCTCAAAATATATTTAAAATATATAATTTCTTGCCGTTTTACGTATAAAAAATGTATCTTCTATATATAAAAAATATATCTTCTATATATTTTTTTATATATTTTATGTATATTTTTATATTTTTAGAAAATATATAAAAAATATATGCCATTTATATAATTTCTTGCCGCAAAAATATATTTTTTTTTCAAGAAAATATATTTTATATATATTTTGAAAATATATTTTCGATCGTGTGGGTAAAACACATTATAGAATAAATAAAGAAGAAATAATATTTCTGCTATTGCTGAACAAATTACGAAACTTACATGTATTATGTTACAAGGAAACAATAGGTATGCAAATAATAAAAAGGTAGAGCAAATATTTTTATCTTTTATAAATATTTCTAATGAAAATACTTACTTATTAACACTTATATATACTTCGTTAATTGAGAATTCTTCTTTTCATATAAACGATAAGAATAATAATGTATGTCGAAGTCAGTAATTTATGAAAAGAAATAAATAACTGGCGCTCTGTTTATTTTGTTGTATACATTTGAATAAATACATTATATCTGAACAATTTCATGAACCAAACATTAGCTAGAATTGTTTACACACGATTGTTCATTCGGTTTATAAGATTAACATGATAATTACAAAGCTTGGTGATACGACTGATGATGAAGTTCCAGGAGCTTTGCCTTGGCATAACGGAACTGCTTACTTTCGGACTGTTATATCTGCAACATTGTTCAAACTGTGTTGCAAACAAACTTTTGTTGTCCAGTTCGCTCATGTGATGCATAAGTTTTTCCGCCGCAAATAGACGAATAAATACATTATACATCTATGCTTTTCACCGGCGAAGTGCATCCAAATGGATCTTCCTTGTGTGTATAGGAATACGTTTGCTAACTGTATATTTACGACACTCAGTATTTGAACACTTGATACATTACTGCTTTTCCAGGCTGGACAGGCCGAGAATTTACAACGACCTAACCGAGTAACAAAATTTCTTTCAAGACATTATCTATTCTTTTTGTCAGCTATCTTTGCTCAAGCTATGAACATATCTATAAATTTTCTTAACTGAATTTTCCGCATTTCCATAGATTTCGTGCCAATTTTTTTAAATTTATTTGTATAAGTTCCCGAACAAATGTGGTTTCATATGACTCTATATTTGTCATACGCGATTCTCTCTTATGAATATACTCAAAGTTCACCAATCAGCGTTAATCAGATTTTTTACCATTATTTTTACGCTCTTTTTTCTTCGTGTAGTTATTCCAGTATTGTCGTATCTTGCCAAAACGTACGGAACTCAGTTATAAGTTTTCAATAAATGTACACATGTTGAACAAATACTTTTTGCATGAATAAGAATGTGTTAGATCGAAATCGGAATAAAATATGACAAATAAGCGAAATAAAGTATTATTATTTCTTACTTGATATTGCTTTTTTGTCATAAGATATTTCTATAATTATTATTATTGTTTGTCTTTAAAAATACGAATATTGTAATGCTCCAAAACATTTAACTAAAAGAAATAGTGTCAAATAATAACATTATTTCCTACCCCTTTTTCTCCCGAGACATATAATGCTTAATTTGCATAAAACAATAAAATTTACTGCCTCGCTTACTTTACATATAATTGAATATTCTCAGTTGTGCGTTCACGCGTGGAATAACACAGACAAATAGCATTGAAATAAAAAAAAAGACTGTTGAACATCGCGTAAAGATTAATAGAAAATTTAATTGTTCGCTGCGCATTAAAACTATAATTGGATTTTCTTTTCTTTACTCTATCGTGAATCGCGATTAACCCAGATTCATTGAACAGTCAAGACATTGTAAAGAGAAATCAAAATTCTCCAGATTAATTAAGACTGAGGAATCGATGAAGCGAAATAAGCGGAAAATGTTCGCTCGATGCATTTCGAAGAGAATGTAAAATATAGCACAGTCGATGTTAACGGGCAAGATTTCAATACGAATACTCCGCTTTTTTTCGCAGACGAGAGACTTTTAGTGCTCAGTGAGAAAGAGTTTTATTAAATGCATAAATGTAAATGGAAATGTATTTTATTTATTAGGCAAATATATTGTGACTGAAACATTGTGAGAAAAAATGATACCGTAGAGTATAATAATAAACTCGAATTGCATGAAAAAACAACGTCGGATAAATATAGTTACGTCAAGTACGAGCTTAAGAGTCATGCCAACATGATATAGGTGAATTTTGAACCATGGCTATAGTATAACTTTGTTGTCATTTTTGCGTACGAATATTTCACGATGAGACAGTCAGGAAGTCTATACTTTTGTTCAAGGATTGTATTAAAAATGTTGATGTATTTACTTGATTAAAATCGAAGTAAAACAATACACGTAGTTTCAATATTTGTAAAATTCCGAGAAATATGTTTTATATAGATCCTATATAAAAATACTGCATTGAAGTCTGAAGTCTATTTTTTGATATATATTTTTTGTGTTTTATATATGTCATAAATAACTTTTTTTTTATAGATTTTATTTATGTGGACAGCATAAGCTTCTAGAAACGAATTTAACTATATATTAGTTTATATAGATGGATAAAAATTTTTTATTAAATTTAATCTTAATTTAATAAAAAAAGAGTTAATGATTGACGAAATTCAGTATATTTTTATTTACGACTGTTTGAAGCTATAGTATTACTGCATAGATACATAAAAAAGCTACTCTGATGTTTTACGATTTGATAAAATTTCCGCTTTCGATATTCTTGGTTAAAAAAGTACTACTCGGTTATTTTTATTATGATTCAGCAAATATCTTTATTTGCAAAGTTCTATTTGGTTAATATTCCATTTTATGTGTTTAATATGTATCAACTGAAATGAAGATTTTTGAGTTTGTTAAAAATTAATGTATTTTAGTATGTAAAAACAAAACGTTAAAAATAAAAGAAAAAGAAAAAATTCTACGTAATTGGTCTGATGAACATTGGGTATCACTTTTAAATAAGCTCGAGATTTAGAGATAAACTTAGTAAAATAAAAAGAAAGACATTTTTTGTTTGCTTGTAGACAACGCATTGGACATCGTTTAACACCATAAGTCAACGAGATGTCTTAATTCGTCCATAAGAAACTTTTTCTTGACCAATCTCACGTTCCTGCGAACTTTGTAGGAAGTTTTCGTGGGAAAAAGTACGTCGAAACCTGCGCCAAAGACGCACCCTATCCTAGACTTGGAACAAACTCAACTTCGTCCGGACGAAAACATAAAAGTCTCATTGTTGAAAGCCACTTTGCGCGCCGTTTAAACTTTTGATATATAGTAACGTACAATTGAATGATTCAGAGGCCGGAAGACATTCGAATTAAAACGGCAATATGAAAAGCATTTACAAGATTCAGAGCATGAAATACAAGAAGTCGGTAAAGTTGATTCCTCTAAATAAAATATCTTATTCATATTTGATGCAAATAAAAAATCCCCATACTTATCATTAGTTTATGTCGTTTCGTAACTAAGATAAGAAAGTTTTTTATAATTTCATGTTAAAAGAATGTTCATTTCAAAGGATATTGTTCTATGTTTTATTTAAACAATAATATTAAAGAAAACTTATCTCGAAGAAAAACAAATAATTGTCTGCTATAAATTTATTACTAAAAAACTACTGTTTTATTAAACATATGCTATACTGGAAACAAAGAACGTGTTTCACTTTTGTTCATTGATATGTACGTTACGTGTTATTTAAAATAAAAAAAAAGTAGTAAAAACATTTTACCATTATCATCTCCATTGAATTTAAAACAAAGTGCAAAAAAGCGACAAAAAATATGTGACATAAAATCTGGCATCCATTTCTGCGAACTTTCGACAAACACTCTCTCGTCGTTGGTAATAAATTACCTCACCAACGTATCGATTTCTTTGACAAATCGTTGTTTATCTTGAATTAAAGTGTGAGACTAATGATAATTTAGATTAATGATTTGAGAATCAAACATTCAAAAAGTAACTTCATAATATTTAAAACATCTTAATTTATATAAGTAAATAAAGTATGTTTTTTCAATAGTAACAAAAGTATATACATGAAACACGACTGTAGATCAAACAATATAATATACAGATTTCCTATTCGTTGATTAGACCAAAAGCTCAAATTCGGCTCCATGCGTAGACGCTAGAGGTGTTTATTAGGTGTGTATGATTACAAACAAACAGCTTGATCAGACACATAGCAATATATTTGTCAAGTCAGGCATCTCTGGGTTTGTGTGAGATGTCATTATTGCTAATAAAATCAGTTATAAATTCAGATTGGAACATTATGGATTTTGGCTTTCTAATCTACTGTCTTAATCATTAAATCACTATGATTCATATGAATTCCGATGATTTATTTTACTCACGATTTCATGAAATTATTTAATCACTCAAACGCAACCATTGATTTGATCTTCATTACTGAGATGTGAGGTATTTATTGGTGCATTTTATTGATCAGTTGTATTTCTCGGTTTGACGCATATAATCATATGAGGAATTCACATAAACTCATTAAATCGTTCTCGATTAATTTCATTAGATTATATGTAAAAATGTTTTAATGGCATTTTAAACATGTTACATACATGTAATGGATATTTTTAACACATTTTTCATATCACAAAATATTTGTGTAATTCTTGTTAAAAAATTAAATTTCACATGGTATATTTGATGTGAAATAGAGAAAAGGTAAATTGTGATGCAGCACAATTTAACTCTGTAATAGCTTGCTTCGTTGGAGTGACGTGTAACAAGACCAGCATTCGTACTAAAATTCTTATGAGCTCAAAGATGCACAAGAATACACAAGCAGCGTAAATATGCAGCTGATTTTAGCTGATTAACGAATCAACTTGGCTGCTCCGTAGGGAGAGAGACAGCTTAATCTCGACGTGTCTTAATTCGCGCTTCTCTCCAATCCAACAATATCGTTGTACCATTATTGCGCAACTAATACAGATAACCCCAAGGAATATAGCTGCAAGAAATGGTCCATGCAAAGCAAACTAGCAAAACGTCGGATTTGGTGATTTGTCAACTACTGATTAATTGACGTATTTTCTACATTGTCGTTTCACCTTTGTGTTAATGTCGCATCATGACTGCAACTAATTCTCATACACAAACGCAACTCTAAATATTTGTAAACATCTCGTCGTTAAGCTCAACTAACTTTGTTTTCGTAACAGTTAAGAATCACGAAGACATTATCAATGTGATTTTCTGTAGCGTGAAAACAATGTTTCAGAGTGACAAATATATACTTGATAAATTAATGCGTGAATATATTATACGTAGATGTTTTATATACAAAATATAAAAAATGCATATTAAACAAATAGATTTTATCGAAGAATCGTAGTTGGAAATTAATATTAGTACAGTCTAATTGAAAAATATAAGTTAAAATTAATTATTATCGCAAATAAGACTATTACGATAACAGTTACTTCGACAAATTTATATAAGGTATATATCATATATTCAGTAGATATATGTTTTACTTTTGTGACACATACGCAACCACCAACGGATTCCAAATGTCCGGAAGAAATATTTTCGAAACATTATTGTTGGGAAATTGTATTCGGGAAATGGATTACTCGAAAAAAGCTATGTTCGAAATTTTCAGTTTAAAAAGTGTGTTCGACACAGTGATGGCTAACATCGAAAGAGATATCTGACATTTGAATGATATATATGTTACAAATGTAATTCTTATATAACATATATACAAATTGATGTATAATGTGAGTGAAATATATAGATTTCTACATTATCTGTACGTTGTTAATTGATAAGTAAGCCTAGTCTTTCAGTCAGTATTTCTTCTTAACACTGTCTGTCTTGCACGACAAACCTGTTAGCCACACAAGTCTGTCTCATTCAAAGTGATAGATGTGGTGGATATAGGCGAAACTGTTCACGTAATATGTTTACGTGAAAATGTTCATTTCTGGGTGACATTAGAGAGGTGACAACGATACAGAATTTCCCCTATGAATTCCCATACACATATATTCAAGAGATACCAACTAAGAAGTCAATTAGACGAAAGTTTTCATTTGCATACAAATTAATATTTCTTTTTTAGTAAATAAAATAATACGAATTTTAAATTAGCAGAAACAGTTTTTATTGAAATGTCAGAATATATGAAACATTTTATCGGAAATTTGTTGGAAAATACGTTGTTTTTTATAAATAATATTTATGTTGACACTGATTAAATATCTATTTTTAATTACTGTAATTATCTACCTTAAATTGGAAAAAAGTCAACGTATATAAATGTTTACATATATATTGACATATAACTTTTCATGTGAATATCTTTTCGCTTGAAATATACCAAATTGACCATTAAAATTGACAAGCAAAATTTGTGTATACTTCGTTGATCATTCAACTTTGTAAGCACAATTTCGGTTTGGCTCGGGATCTACTATAAACGAAACTCCCCTGAGTTGCAAGCAACACCAGTGACGTCAAGCTGTCGATTCTTGTAAGTCGTGACTGAATAACGACGATGCTGGAATAGTAAGACGGGAAAAAGAAAAGGCTTGTTGCAACGGAAATTGAGTTAGGTGTTTTCTAGGGGAGACAATTTCTCAGCAGCCTCGTCTTTTCGTATTCAGACTATTTTTTTACACTTTGTAAGACAACCTTTTGCAAAAGACGTGAGAAAAATCGAAATATATTTATCAAGCTTTCGACAACTTGTTTGTCGAAGAAGTTACTGTGGTGGAATGTAATTTATCATTCCTTTTCAAGTGGACGCATAAATCTATACCAGCAAAATATAATTGCAAAATAATTTGTGTTTGACGATATAGTAAAGATTATGTCAGCATATTTGAATTAAATATTAAATAAATTGACTGATTTTATGAATCTATTTTGAAGAGAAATGTAAGACAAGTTATTTTATGAAACATGTAATATTTTATGCATATTTTATTTATGGAAATACGTAACTTTTTATGCTAGAAGTTAATCATATGCTTTGACAACTTTATAACTGTGAAAGATAGTAATCGTTACAAATGACCATATAGAATAATATTTCTAAATATCGTCAGCAAAATTTTGCATTTCAAAATGCAAAATGATAAAGTTTTCGAAGTAGATCGAACTACTATAACCTAAATGTCAACTCTCTAAAATAATAAACAATATGCACAGGATTAAAAAGTAATAGTACTTCAATGCACTGAAATTTTTTATTTGATGCATTTGATAAAGTATAGTTACAAGATTTATGCTAAATTTATATAAACTCGTATTCTATTTTACTTATTTCATTGACAAATTCTAAATAATTCATTTATTTTCATCATACATTTCTAGTTTTGTTAGTTTTCCTCAATCTCATAACCGCAACTAGTATGTTTTATACGATAAAGTAAACGAGGAATTTCTCAATAACTGTATAGTATTTTTAGTTGTTATATTTGTATAAATAGTATTTTTTTATCTCTGGCTTTGTTCGTGTTGTCCATTCAATGTGCATAACAAAAAAATATCATATCGTTTTTTTTCAACGATTCCTTCAATTTTGTCGCTTGATGCTTTCTGGCTGTGTGAAAATTAACTTCACTTTCCGTGTGCTCGTGAATCCTGGCAACTAAGATTAAACGAATAATTTACAAGGCTGACTATGAAAATGGCTATCAAGGCATAAGAGCTTTAAATTACTTCGCTGCTTTTTACCCGTGATGCAAATCTATTTCGCAGCATTATATTTGTTATTTCGATTGACATATTTATTTTATTTGCTCAACACTTTATTGACGTGTATATTAGACTTCACAGTCAAAAATGAAAAGCTACAAAGTGCAATGTTACTTCAAAGCATATGCATAACATTAAGTAAAACATTAATACAAAAATAAAGAAATAACAAATAATAACACTTTAATGTACCTGTTCAATGAAATAAATAATTTTTTTTAATGTTGCAGTATATAAATTATATCTTTAAGTGTAAATATTAAATATTCTTTGAATCTATACGTAAAATATTAAAGTTATTTAAAATCATTTTAACGTGTAAAAATTCATATTAGCAAAAACGTCATATACGTTTATTTCGTATAATTTTGTGTTGAGGTTACTAGAACCAAATTCGCCATTAAATATTGTAATATGTTTTGATATTTTCATTTAAATATAATTGCTTGCGTATAATCATATATAATGTATAATATTACACAACATAATGTTAAACATTATGTTGTGTAACACTGTAATGTATTCCATAATAATATGTTTATTTGAAAAAATAATTTTGATTTCAGTGATGTTAATCATTTTAGATACAATATTTTGTCTTGGTTTTTATTATAAAAGAAAAACCAAGTATTTGGTTTTTATTTTATAAAAACATTTGTTACAATTTTTCAATTTTTAAAAGTATTTTAAGTAGTATTTTGCACTACTTAAAATACTTTTAAAAATTAAAAAAAAAATGAAATATATTCCTTGATCCATATTATATGTTTATATTTGAAGACAACTTTTATAAAATATAATGATTCATAATATGCTGAACATAATGGATGATTTATTTTACATTCGACAGAATATTATATAACTATTATGATAAAGGAGAGTACACATCTTATTACAATTTCCTATTATAACGTCAATCCGTAACGATATTCCTTTCTTGTTTTTGCGAAATTTATTTCAGATTATCGATTTCCGTTATATCCTTATCAACACAAATTGCTCGACATGTCGTATTATCTATATCCACATGTTATTTTAGCGTTTTTCAACAAAAGCTACATTCCAAAAATTGTGGGAACAAGTATAAGACGGGCGATCCGCGCATGTTTTACTACTACCCAGATGCTGCGCGTTGAATTCTAATCAATATCCATCGAATTGTAAATTAAGTTCTCAATTCTTGTAAACTACGCAAGAAGATCTGAAATGAAAGTTGTTCTCATGGATTCTGTGTAGTTGAAAAAACCATGCTGGAGGAAATTGTTTTTATGGCAAAGTTTGTTTTATTAAGACTGGTATTATTTTCTTTCACAATCAAAACAAATTATATAAGCACAGAAAAAATTATTAAATCAAAAGATCTTGCAATCACATATACAACAATATATATGTATAATATGAGTTTATGGAATCAATGAATCACTCAAAAAGTACAATACACATTAACTCAATATTTGATAATGAAATTATTAATGTTCAATTAGTTGATTTGAATTCCGTAACAAAATGATTAAAGCAATTTTAGCCAAACTAATCGTAGCACATGTTTATTATTAATAACATCTTAACTTAACGAATTGAGTCAAGTTTTGTGCTGTGCATTTTGAGTATTTTAATCTAAAACTTTTGGCATATTTAATAATATGTTATCTTGTAATATCATTATTTCTTCCTCACCACAGCGCTTGTACAGTTTACGCTTAGTCACCAGTTAACGAGTTTGCATAATACACCTAAATTTTCTGCAGAATCGCTACGACTATAGTTCGTTCAAACTGGCAGCGAAAAGAGCAATTTAAGTTTCCGCCAAGTTCGAATCAACGTATCTGCAAAGTGCAATTTAAAGCAAGCTAATTCAATTCTTTTGTATCATCTTTATTTTTTCCTCTTTTCGCTTAAGATAAATATTTTTTCTTTAATAAAGGCATAAATATTTTATTACACCTGCGTTTAATTGTACATTATGGGACAATCATGAAATTGCTTCATTAAAAAATGCATATAATGTACCAGCTGGAAGTCAACTTATATGATTCTTATATAATTTATGGATGTAGCTTATATTAAAATCACATTTAAAACTCATAGTCTCATTATTTTTTATTTTACTTCAAATAATGTTTACCTTTAATAGATAATAAACATATATTCTGGAAAACAGTTAGGATATTTAATCTTTTTACTCCATGCTCTTATACTATTCGTGTCATTAAATCAAGAATAATTTATCATATTCAAAAACTACATCTATATAAAAAGCTATAACAAATGAGAAGCTTGTAGTCCTCTAATTTACTATATTCTAATTTCTATATCGTTATAAAATAAACTTTTTGTTAGAATACTTGATTTTCCGATAGTGAAATGTATTGATGCTCAGTATTATTCAAGAACAATTTTGAAAACTAGTAAAAGAAAATAATACACATTCTTTCAATGATTTTTTTAATTAAATACTGGACGCTCATGATATTAAATAACTTCATTAGAAATACCAATATATCTTATTATGAATGTCGTTTCTATTTCAAAGATGATTGCAATGCAATAATTGCATTTCTTCATATATAGTTCTACAATATTTGAATCTTAATATTATTTAAATTATAATGAACTTAACTTGAACTTAATATTAGTTAATTTATAATGCTTAGTTAAGTCTTTCGTATTTACTTGAATTTATGAGTTATTCGTCTCATTGCACACATCTTCTCCTCAACATTCTTAGCTAAGGGATTCATACGTAGAGCGTTATTCAATTTAGATTTAATTGTCGATCAGTAATTCATATTCAGGTTAATCAACCTCAAAGGCTCATTTCACATCATTTGCATACGTATATCATTTAAAATACTCTTACATGAACTGAAATCATGTATTTATTAAATATTTACTATTTAATATATATGCATATGTATGTATGTATTTTTTTAAATTTATTTTCGTAATATTAAGCACATTACCGTCATATAAAGAAACCCTTATGCATTTTACATTTCCGTAGCATTTATTCTTCATTCTCAACTTGCAAAAACGATAAGAAATTAAACTACCACTGTACAAGCTTTAACTTGAGCGAAAATCATGACTGCACAAATTGAAACAATAGAGAGAATTTCAAGCTGCCCCGAACCTTCCTATTCATCTCGTATGGAGGTCATGTTACAGTCACTACAAGTGTACAATAGTAAATAAATAAAAGACGTGTCATTGCTTTCAATTTCGCTGGTTAGCGAATTTTTGTATTTGTGCAACTACTTTTCACATTACATCTTTAGTGTTAGAATTATTTGTTTTATTTATATATTCTCGAGAATTAGGTTACGATATATAAATTAGAAAAATATATATGCATATAGCAATCATAAACATTATGCTTACAAGTACTTATGTTGGAGTTTAAAAACAATAAGAGCAGAAAGCATTGTACGTAATACATAAACGCGCTACTAAATAATTCCTCTGCAAAAACACTGAATTACCTCGAATACGACAAAACATATTTCTGCCTATAATTTTTTAATGTTTACAGCATGAACACAATTGTATACGTTTTTACGAACAAAATGTGATTGTATATTATTTTGACGAATATCAATGCAAAGGAAAAATTCATTTTCGTTATGTAATCAAATACTGTACTTGCAATTAAAATAATTATTTTCCATTTAGCAATCACAATACAAAATTATATGATTTCACATATTCAGACATTTCATTTTGACCAAAATATGTTACTTGATTGAATGACATGAATGTTGTGTTATATTGTGTAAAATAGTGACATATATTACATTAATAATGCAATATATTATAATTATATAAGAATCATATATAATTCGAATTCCATATAAATATATAAAATACTATAAAAATACTCTTATTTTAAACAGCATATAGTATAATGATTACAATTTCGGAATGCATTGTATAAGATATTTAATATATGTAAGATTAGAGTTGTGTCTCAGTGAATAGTAATAACGTCATTCACTTAGTCACTATATGCTTAATAAAATTCTATCATGGACAGGAACTTAGTAGATTTTCTTCAATTTATTAATTAGTAGTTTTTTCACATAGCTAAAAAATTTAAACACCTAGTTTCTTTTTTAAGTATGAATTTTATCATTCATATTTTACTAAACGATTGATTGAAAGGAAATAGTGAATTGATTTAAATGTAGTTCTGTTTTGCAAAGTGCATAGTTTTATGCATAAATGCGTATGTGTATGTACTACTAAAAGAGATTCCTCTTCATATAATGTGGAATTCAAATAATGAGCCTGGCGCGTTCCTTTATATAACGAGAGTTCACGGTATGAAAAACAGCAAACAAAATTAAAATTAGAGAATTTTACTTCAACATTTTCTCCCAAAAAAAAAATTCTTAAACTGCAGTGCGACTGGTAAATGTTACAGAAGTCTGGAGCACAGAAAGTAAAAACTCGATTATACTCAAAATATAGTATGCATTTTTATTTTGAAATGAAACCTTGTACTCAATGCTTTCTTTTGAGAGAAACATTATTTTTACTATCAAAATTTGTGTTGAAAATATTATAGTTTATTAGATAGACTTTATTAGATAAATGTAATTTTATGAAGTACAATTTCTTCAGTTGATTAACATTTTCAAGTAATGTACATCTTAATTTATATATTTCTATCTGTTAATGTTCAAAAATCATCCGATTCCATGAAAGTAGGAATGACAAATTTCTCGTTTGTAATTGGTCAAACGAACAAATATAGTTTACTTCATCTTCTCTAATCATTTTCATTATAAATGTTTTGAATTAATAAATAAATAATTTAAGATTTGTTGATTGATTGCTTTCAGCAAAAAGCAAAATATGTAAAAAGTACAATATAAAGTCTAACAAAGAGTACACTCAAAACTTTATATTGTAAACTTACAGTAAGTTTACTGTCTATATTTTAATTCTTGATAGATTTAACAGTAGAGCTGTATTTTTAATTTAAATAATGTACATTTCAAATAAAATACTGTAATAATACATTTTTTTGTGTTATTTTAAAGTGATATTAACTGGAAAACGTACTGTAAAATCACAGATGTCGTTTTGAGTGTAGCAGAACAAGAAAGCATCATTTTTGTAATAATAACAATGACATGTTTCATTAAAAAGATTTATTACAATGTATAAATTACATCTTATAATACGAACTAAATTTATAAATATTAAAAATTATTTAAAAATTACTTGTTTTTGCATTTTAGAAATAAATACATTATTTACACATTTTAATTGTATTTATTAGAGTTAGACTTATATATCAAAGCTAAATAAAAATTAATAATTATATATTTTGTTAATAATTGTTAAAACTATCATTCTGAGATTTGATGCTAAAAAAAATGGTTTGTGAAAATAAAAGAATGCTAAAAATTATTGTATCACATATTTGATTCTGTTTAATAATAAATATTTATTTTTGCACACAGAGTTATTCAAAACTACACTTAGCATTTATTTCGATCACCACTTTTAATACCTATTGAAGTTATAGTGAATATTAAACTATTTTGCAGTTACAATTATGTATCCTGTTGACTTGAAAATGCACATATTTGAGTTTCTATAAAAATAAAAAGGTATCCATCACTTTCTCCACGAAAAAAAGATTATACTTATTTTTATGTACATGTCTTCAATTTTTCAACAAGAAATGGGATATTTTATTTTGATAACTTTCTGTTTTGAGGTAATATACAATTTGTCAAGAATTTTTGTTTAAGGCCCGTGATTTTGTAGTAGAATATACATTTATAAAATAAAAAAAGTCCATTTATTTTAAGTTATATTATTATACAAATTAGTATTATAATGCGGTCATTTTTTTAATAATACGATAAAAAAATAAAAAAATAGTGAATCAATGCAATTACAAATTTTTATATTTCCATTTGTTTCATACATCTTAAAGAATCAATTTTTTAACCACTCTAAAATAGTATTTAATGTATTAATAAGATTTTTGTATTATAAATAAAGGATGCATAATGATCCACAGATTAAACATAGTTTTAACATAAAAAACAATTACTTATTATTTTTTGTTTTCATATTGCGACTACTAAACAATGAAATTGTCATTTTGGTTTTATCATGTTAAAGACATTATTGTCTTTATAACAGCAGAATATCTACATGTTAGTGCAATAAATATAAACATAGATATTCTTTTGAATCGAAACATCTTATATCAACTATTGATTTTATTTTTTGGGCACCTTCCCGGTTTTAATTTAACAGTACATACATCTTGAATCACTCAATTTTAATGTTTAACATTTTACATTGATTATATTCAACTTTCGCAACTAAACGTTATATATAAATTAAACTTGATACATGCACTAAGAAAATAATTTTGCATTAATGAATACTTACAAAGCTCAACACGTCAAAATTTACTCTGCATTATTAACATTTATACAGTAGCATCTAATATTGTTTACAAAATATACTTGAAACTTTGTAAGATATGTTATATAAATGAAAAATCTATTGATCGCGTCAAACATTATTTTTCTTAGTGCAATGTTTTGACTATCATATTTATGCACTAATAATTATTTCAATATTTTTGGATAAAAAAAACTAAAAAATATTTTATATTCAACGTTTATGTACATACGTTTTTAACAATTCATCTTTTCATTTTTGTTCCCCTCGCATTTTATTATCTTTTTTTATGCAAAACAAATATCTTTTAATATTAGATTATAAAAAGATCTATTTTGATAAATTAATATTAATCTACTCGTTATATACGTGAAATTGTGTCACTGCTTTTTAAAACTCTTCAAGATTGGATAGATGTTATCGAAGGCTTGATATATCTCGTTTCTTACTTTTGCTCCTGTAACATAAAAAATCAAATATTAAAATACTTAAATAAAAAAATGAAAAAAACTTTATTAGATTTTGAATTTTAATAAATTATGTATATATTTTCATTGTTGAAAATACTAACCCGTCAAGACAACTTTTCCCGAAACAAAAATAAGTAGCACAATGCGTGGTTTGACCATTCGGTATATAAGTCCTGGAAAAAGTTCTGGTTCATATGAAGAGAACTGACCATGAGTCAAAACTAAACCTTCTAACCTAATTGGAAATTTGACATCACAGCTACCAACCATATTTTGAATTTTAAAGTCTAAAAACTTCGCCTATAAAACAATAAGGATTTTACATTAATAGCTTAATCATTAAACCTCAATGCATAAATACAAATTACGATATGCAAATCTAAAACATAAAAATATGTTGTACGTACTGGAAATCCTAGTTTTTGTATAATTCTAGCATATTTTCTTGCCGCTAACCTAGAGTCTTCTTCACTTTTCGCTCCTGTACAAACCATTTTACCACTACTAAATATAAGTGCTGTGGTTCTGGGTTCTCGAATTCTCATAATAACAGCCGCAAATCTTTTTGGATTATATTCAGCATTTCTCGCATGCAAAGCTATCTTTTTTAAATCTAATTTACAATTTAAGTTAACCGTAGATACAATATTTCTGAAAAGAAAAGATCATTAATTATCACTATTGTATTTAATTAAAATATATTTATTTTAATTTAATGCATTAAGTTATACTTTATTGTATCTTAAGGGAATTCTTTATTAATTTTATGCAAAAAGAAATTGTATTTGCTGCCCATTCCGAAGCTTTTGATTAATATTTACATTAAAATTAAATAAAAAGTTTAAATAAATATCGAAATTTGCAAATGTTAAATGACGATCGTCAACGTTTGTCAAATATATATTACGGGTTATGAGTTATTTAATTTAAAAGAATATACAATTAAAATGACTGTAAATTTAAATAAGTGAAAATTATCTTATTTTATGTAGTTTATCATTTATTTAGAGTAATGATGAACCTCACATTGATTGTGAAATCGATAATTAACTTCGAATAAATGAATATTCTATTATTTGAATTTAGAGAGGAGTCTGTTAAATAAGTTTAATTTATTTTATTTTAATTGTGGAAAAGATAATACTCATATTTACATTCAAAAACTCAAAAGTAGCGTGCGAAGCGCGCTTTTGGATCTCGTAATTTAAAAAAATACACTAATTCCGGAGAATATTACTGAAGAATCCTCTTAATAATTCGAAACTATACTGAAATTATTGTATTGTTTTTAATAAATAAACTTACTGTAATTGTGGTAATATTCCTGGATCTGCAGACGCAGGTGTCATAGGAGTCATTGGACCAGGAGTTGCTGGTCCAATTGAAGGAGGCGCTATTTGACTAGCTGGTTGAATTAAAGGAGACATCATGTTTTGCTGAAAAATACGTACACATATTGAATAATTTATAAAATAACAAACATACAAACACTTATTTTTAACTAAATTTAATCGATAAAAATTACTTTGCACTGTTGAAAGGAACTTGAATAATGAATATTAAGTAGTCTTTATTTTGCTTTACAGAATAAAACAATGCAAAAGGAGCAGATCTCTCAAACATGACCAGACGAAGACTGAGGATTGTATGATTTCGTTTCATTTTCAAACTTTAGTTTCTTTATACTTATCACAATTTATTATTCTAAGAAGATGTTTTATAAGAACTGGCATATGCTCTTGAAAACCATACCATTTAAGTAATATGATATTTCTAAATATGAAGGAGTGCTAACGCAGTATATTCAAAACAAACAAAACTTCTTAGAACATATGGATTTTTTGTGTAATAAATTTGATTTAAAATCCACTACATTTAAACAAGATTATAAATGTGTTTATAATCTTTTGAAACTTATATACTAATGATATAATTTAAAATAAAATTATTTTAATAGAATATATATTTTTTAAATGTTTGAGAATTACGACAATGCATTAATTTTATAATTAATGAAATTATTGTTTAAAATCAATTGTTGATTGCATATTTTTATTCAAAACATAAAAAATTTAATAAACAAAAATAATGTAATAAACAAAAGTTTTTACTGTTATAATGAATCTAAACTCAAAATAAAAAAAATATATAAGTTTCTATAACAATTAATTATTAATTAATAATTAATTAATAAATTATTAAACAGTTTATTAAAAATTGTATAAAATAACTTAAATTTGCGTCCTAAAAATGGATAAAATATAATACCGGTGTTTGAGGTTGCATAAGACTTTGTGGCGGTGCAAATGCAGGTGCAGGTGCATAAGTATGCATAGTCTTCTGGGGCGCCGAAAGCATCATCATGCTACTTCCTATCCCTGATCCCATTGTATGTAATTGTTGCATTTGCTGATATTGTTGTGGCTGTTGCGGTTGTTGTTGCTGTTGTAAGGCATTTGGTAAGATTTGTTGATCTTCGTCAGGTTGATGTAGTGGAGTCCCGATACTTGGGATACTGAATCCAGGACTAGGAAGCATATTATCCATTTTGACGTTTTTTAATAATATCTAAACACCAGTTACAAAGCAAATATCAACAATCAACGTTGCACTTGATTCAACGCCTTCAAAGTAATCACTTAAACACAATCTTTTTCTGTCAGTATCACAGTAATTCTTGACATTTCTTCAATATTTTGAATATATGTTTCAAGAAAAGAAAACCGTAAACACGATTTTAATTATCTCGTCAATTAGTACAAACAATATAACCTATAAACTTGTCCACTAAGTAATATAAACAGGTAGCTTTCAATTGTTTGAGCAGTTTAAACCGCTAAACGTGATTTGTGAGACTTCTGTTTTTTTATTTTTCTTTTCTTTTTTCCTTTTTTTGATCGTTCAAATCCGAAAATGTGCCTATAGTTTGAGAACATGTGATTGTTTACAAACGTTTCTGGTGGCGCCACCAGATATGAAACGTCTTTCAATTGAAAACAGAACAAGTGGCGCGAAAATGATTTTTATTTAAATGTCCATACATTCCTTTTTTTTGTTTTATTGTATAAAATACAATTTGGCTTTAAAAATAACTTATATAATTAAAAAATATTACAACATAATTATATATTCCAATAATATACATCATTATTATATTTTTTAAAATTACATATAGAAAATGACGTTACAGGAGATGATTATACAAGAAATCGATCTCGTATTGAAAACGAAGCTTATGAAAATGACAGCTCTTTAGCTTAGGTTTTGATTACTGGTACTCTCCATATGACTGTGTATTCTACATAAAGTTGCTTTACGCGCTCCATTTCCATCAGTTCACTTGATTCAATTCCAAATAACAATCCAACTCGACACTTGGCATTCTGTCTGTCAAAATCGTGCAGATTGTTATTAGTGAGGGAAACAGAAGATAGAAAGACAGACAGAGAAGGACGATAATACACAACAAAAACTTGCTCCGATTTGATTGTGTTTTTATTATATTCATTCTTAAATCGCAAGAACATAATAAATAAAAAGTAAACAAACTACGAGATGCATCAGTCTAAGAGGTACCTCGGCGATGACACGGAAGTATTAATGCAGCTATACAAATAATGTATCGCTGCAAGAGCAACGATCGTATTAGTTTAGTGCAAAGAACAGGATCATGCGATAATTCGTAAAATAATGATGTTCGTTCGCGATCCCTGTGGAATAGTCTGCATCATCGTGACGTACATCGCGGTATTTTATGCAGACTATGTTGTGATACGATGGATCATTTTACATACAATGCAGGAAAGGTTAGAGTCAATTGTTGTCATTTATTTTAGAGCGACTGATGTTTCAATTCTGTTTTTGTAATTCTTTATTTGTTCAACAAGATAACGAACATAATGATAACAAACACTTTACAAAATATGTCGAATCATTCTGAAATTTTGCTTGATAATGTTTTTTACATTATATAATGTATAATTTTATTGTTTATTGAATATTAATTCGAATATTATTATATTTTGTAGATATAATGTAAGATACTTTTATCAGTTTGTTCTGGTTTATTTTTGATAAAAAAATTATGGATTACAATCGATTTTATCCTTTGCAGCTTATGGGCCCCATTTCACGTAGTATTTTTCAATATAATTGTATTACTATTGATGATATCCCATCTAAAAGCTGTGTGTAGTGATCCAGGCGTAGTTCCACTTCCACAAACTAGAATGGATTTTTCCGATATGCATACAGCAGGATCTGGTACTGATGATTGTGATGAATTAGATGATTGGACCGTTTGTGCAAGATGTGAAACATATAGGCCTCCTCGAGCACATCATTGCAGGATTTGTAAAAGATGTATTCGTAGAATGGATCATCATTGTCCTTGGTTCGAAGCAAATTTTATTCCTTACTGTAAAAATTTTTATTGAAAACTACATTTATTTAATAATTTAATTTCAAAATATAAAAAATAATTATTATTTTGTAATGCAATATTTTACAAGGAAAAAATTACTTCATAAAAATTAATTTGTTAAAAATACTTAACAGGATAAACAATTGTGTCGGAGAAAGGAATCAAAAGTACTTCATACAATTTTTGATATATGTTGTGACTTTGGCTGTATATGCAATAGCTTTGGTAATAGTATCGTGGGTTTTTGACTGTCCACAATGTAGCAATGATGTTACTATAAAACAAAGTCGAATGTAAGTGTCCAAAAAAGAAAACCTTAAAATTAATGTAGATAAAAATAAGTATAACAAAATATATTGAAATTACTGATATTCATTTTTAATTTTTTTTGCAGCTTACATTGCGTGATATTAGTTTTGGAATCTGCATTATTTGGTATGTTTGTCGTAGCAATTTTAATAGACCAATTTCATGCTATTCTGGGTGACAAAACAACGATTGAACGTCTTCAAAATAGTAATCACCATCATCATCATAGCAAACGTATGCCACGTACAATCACAATGCTCTCTCAAGTTTGCGGGAAAAGTCATCCTGCATTGTGGTTACTTCCTTGTCATAATCCGCCACGTTATTCTTATCGACGGGAGCCACATCTCATTGACTATGAGGTCTAATGCAGTATTTTTAAAAGCAGAGTGTGTAATATATTTTTATTATACTTTCTAGTGAAATGCCCTCTCGTCTCATGTCTCTTTACTCCAAGAGAATATCGAGTCACTTCAGTTGACTTAAATTTGTTTTATCACATTTAAATACAATTTTAATGGATAACATATATGCATATTGCAAAATTAAGTGCATGTATAAGCACAATTTTTATTGAATTTGACGAATACAACTGTAAGCAGAATTTTAACATAATTACACACTCGAGTCGGCCTAAAAAAAGAAAAGATGTCGGTAATGCCCTGCTTTAAAGAATAGATGAATAAAAAGGATTACTTTTTAATTACGGGTTGTGTTTGAGTAAAATAAATATTTTATTTTTGCGAAACAAAAACAATAATTCTTATTTTTATCTTTTTAGTCGCAGTAACTTTAATTTAGATAAACAATGAAAACTTATTACTTTTTTTATTAGATTTGAATGATTGCCAACAGTTTCCAATACTAATAGAGATGGAAAAGTAATATTTACGTTCAAATTTACGTGAAACAAAATTAATGGAAAAAGTTCAATGAATGTTTGGTCTGATAATAAAATCATTATTATTATTATTATTATTATTATAGCTGTGAATGTGAAATTTAATTTAAATATATTCCGGTTATTGATTATGAACGAGTTTTATTGTTGAGAATTTAAACTGTTAATTTCAACAATTATAATTGCATTTCAGTAATTAAGTTTAATATATTAAGTATGAACTAGATCAAATGTTTTATTAAATTAACTTTTCTAAGAATGACCGTATACTATATATACTATGTATACTATATATACAAGAACGACTAATATTATTGATTATAATATTAAATATTTATAATTGTTTTTCAATAATTATTTTATATATCAAGAAGTTATAATTTATCTTTTTTATATATGATCAATTAATGTAATGATAAGTTATATTTTGTTTAATTTACGATTGTTATGTCAATCCGTGTAAAAATATATTTATTTTATATTATATTTATTTTTTTACTTATTTAGAAATTATCTTTGAAATAGTACGGAATTGCATTATACAAAACAATCAGAAATAAAGAGCGCGTGCCAAGATAATAGATTTAGATTGATTAAAAAATCGAAAGAATATTTTAAAATACAATTGTAATGTGATTTTAATTTTTAGTACTGTCAGTTTTACTTATTTCATTTTGAAACAGTTGAAATATAAACATATTGAAATAATTTTAATTATTTCTTGATATATTCATTTTAGAAATCATCATAAAATCTGTAATGAAAAAGGGAATCTTTGAATGAGAATAATTTGTATATTAATATATACTCTACTGAACAAATCTCTTAGATCCAGATAAGATTTATCTTATTAAAATATTAAGAAATGTTTATACAAAACAGGTAATTCTTGGACAAAAACGGCATAGATCCTAATAGAAAAATCCTTTCTGGATCTAAGGTTTGTTCAATAGGGTATTTATTTCACAAAGCTTATAATGTATTAACAAATTATCAGCGAACATTATTTAACACTGTAAGCGATTGTGTGATTTTTTAAATAGAAGTTTTAAAAAAGTGTACGTTTGTTCCAAACATTAAATAGAGAATTCAGCAAAGTGGAACGGGAGGTAAAGCGGAACAGTATTTTTTGCATATATGTAACTATATAAATTCCTTACATAAATTCATTTTATAGATGATTGTATTTTAATTCATAATTATGTAATTAATATTCCATTTTAATTTGCATAATTAGAAAAAACATAATTATATTAGTTTAATATACATCTTTTGAATCATGTAATAGTAACAATTTTATAATGAATAAAAAGAAAGGTGGTTGTAAATTTAATTAAATGTCAAAGCATAACAATTTTATATTAGCATAAGTAAACAAGAACAAATATTAGAAAAGAAACAATAAAAAGATGTCAATTTTACAACGTGAATGTTTCTCACTTCATCGTTCGATATATCGCGTTCTAAAGAATATAGATGTTTTCAGATTATAAAAACTATTGTACATAAGCACAATTTTAAAATTTAATGTGAAAAATAGAATAGACTCGCTTTACATTCTAACATATATTTATATAATTTAAGAACATCTGTGTAGTACGTTAGAGTAATTAAAATTTAAGAATCAAATCTTCTTCAAAATTCTGCTTTGCCTTCCATTCCTTTTTATTGTACAATTATGTCATAAATTGACAATATTTTAGCATATATTTATATAAAAAAATATTGTAAAATTTTTTTGCAACTTAAAAAATTATTCGAATAACTTAATTGTCGTTGAAACTTAAAATTGTTCATCAAGTCAACGCTATGCAACGTTACTATGTATTTCCATGTAATTTGTCGAATTTGATTTATCGTAAATTATTTTGCAGGGTATTAATAATTATTGTACATATAACTTATACATGTTATTTTATTCGTTGAGGAATAAATGTACCTCTTAAACAGAATTTAAGTTACATATATAAGCAAATTAAAAAGTTATTTTTTCTAAATAAAAAAGTGTGAACTGACGAAAATTCTAAATCAAATATAAACAATGTGAATTTTCGACTTTATGTACAACGTCAGCAATTTAAAAAAAGGTGCTGCACAATCAAGACTGTTTTGCTTGTTACACAATGGAAAGAATAAGAAATTGGTATAAATAATTTCGTATGTGCTAAAAACAAAAAAAGAAAGAAAATATTTCTTGTTAATTTCCATTTTGCAATAAGTTTAGTTTTATTAAAAATGCTTCTTATAACCATTGAAATCAACATTACATTATTTATTGCCAATGAAAGCCTATAATAGAATCACAAATTTTATACGAAACTTTCATGTTTTCCACTTTAAATGTATATTATGCTTTTTTATTTGTTCGTTATTATGCGATAATGTAAAGAATAATTATATAAAACTGCTATATTACATATAACTGGAAAAGGAAAAAGTAATTTGTAGTAATTCATGGAATTATTAGAATTGTATAAATGAAATTTACATGTTTTTTATCACACAATATATAATAATAATATATTTGATAATTCAATGAAAAGAAAATTATATTTTTCGCAATACAAAGTATAGATAAGTTTTTAAGTTGTTATAACAAAATCATTCAAAATAAAAAACTATTATTTTTACATTATTAAACGTGTGCATGTTTCATGTAACTGCTGTATCGAAGTATTTTCGATGAAGTATGTACGACGTATGATGTATGTACAAGCTATTTGCTGCATTTTAAAACTCATACTTTAATAAAGATATAAAATGATGATATTCTAAGTATATAAACAAAAAGTAAACAAAGCAAAAGTGTAGTCAAAATTATATCGAAGTAGATTTAACGAGATGTAAAAAATACATTTTTATAATTCTATAAAATAGAGATAATAAGGGGATACAATTATATTTTATTTTATAGTTTTTACTATGGCAATAATATTTCGTATAATCAGTTCTGAAATATTTGCGAAAAATACATTTAATAATGTACACATACATTTTCGAAAAATTTAATTATTTAACATTTCAAATGGAGTGTAACAAAAGAAAAAAAAATAAAATTCACGTTTGATACGAAAAGTAATTGCTTATAGTATAAAATTATAAAATTTCAGAGTTTATTACAGAATACTACGTAATTTGTCAAACTTAATTTTAAACTCATATTAATTATTTATTAGAAATTTTATTATTTTTGATATAAAGAAAAATAAACATACAGTTTAATATCAAACAACACTTACGGATATTGTTTCAGCTGTTTCGTTATATAAAAAATTCTGTATCTCTGTATAAAGTATACATTCTGTAAAAAATTTTAAGTGATTTTTAATCTATTTGTTTTGAATATTTAAATATATTGGAAGATTATAAAAATGGACTTCATTTATCTTTTATTCTCCACGATTTTTACATTTAATAAAGAAAATTCATTTAGATACAGTTTTAATAAAAAAAAAACTAAACAAAATATCTTATAAACATGACGCCATTAATGCAGCCACATTATCAAATTCAATCTTTTCGGTGATGTTTTTTGTTTTAATATTTTCGTCTTGATTAGCGATAAAGATGATACTTTTGCCTTCTTCTTTCCAGCCATACTTCTTTACCCAATGCCTCAAAACATCATCTATAAAGTTAAACAAAATATAATTATATCATAATCTTTATTACTTTATTAAATAAAATTTATTTAGTATGAAAAACACTTTTGATAATGAATTTACCATCAACACGACCCAATAATTGTGCAAGAAGAGTCTTGTCAATTGTTTGAAACGTGATTCCTACAACGTGACAGACGAATTTTCTGATAGAATCATGGAAGCCTATAATTTTATCACACAGTTCAGTCATGGAGGCAACTCTGTCCCAGAATTGTTGAAAGTCACATTGTTCCAAAATATCGCCAAGATACATTATCTGATTTATTTTATCCATTTGCATCTATAAAATACAATTGTTTACATTTTTTTATTTGTTATAATAAATAACAAAAAATAATTTACCTTAATTTGAGTTGTTTGCTTTTCAAATTAATTTTAATGTGAAACAAAAATAGTAAACATTGTTAAATAATACAATTTAACTTTGTATAATAATTTTTATAGTACATGAAACAAAAATGATGACAACTTACATTTTTTTCACTTAGCAGACATTTGCAAAGTACAAAATCTGTATGAGGCAAATTCGTTAAGGCCTTGAGCAGAATATGGCAAGTGATTGTCATGTTGAAGCTCTTAGGATTCAATTGGTACAATTTCAATACTGCCAGATTTGCTTCCAAGTCATAAAAGTTTTCTCTCGTTTGAACTTCCACATACTTCTCCAGCATTGCCAAATTATCCGGATTGTATCTTCGCAATAAAAAAAAAACAATCAACCAATTAATTATCAATAAATAACAATTTGCAAAACACAGTTCTACATTAATATACCATCAAATAGGTTAACAAAGTATCTTCCAAACATTTGTCTTAAATTATTTCAATATAAATTTAATTACCTCTCAATGCCTTTAAGCATATTGCTAATAGTAGATTTCATATCCTCAACCATTTTGTTGCTTGAAAATGTATAGACTTTGATCGAAAATTTATTACAAAAATCACTCGTCAACTAAATGTCAGTTTACGTGTAGTACCGAAAAAGTGAGGTTAGCTTCTGCACAGCAGCACATGCGTCTTGTTTTCTTAAAAATTGCAATATGGCGGTATGTCGTACGCGCGCACGCATTAATCGCAACGCAGCATGCGGACGCGGCTTAACTGAAACAAAAAAAAAGTCTTCGAGGCAATCGGCGAATTTAAATCGCGTCGAAAGCAAGTAATTGTTGTAATAAACAAAATTCGTCGACAATTTTCGCAAAAGTGAGTTTCAATCGAACAGTTTGACGCGCGAGAGAATTAACGTTTGATCAATTTTGCGACGAAAATTTTGTGCCGAATTGGACGCCGCTTTTATGCGTGTGCGATTCGTGTATGCGAACAACGTAATCCGTTTGCGGTGCTCTACAGTGCTTTTTTTAAGGGAACAAAAGTCGTCAGCGTCAAAACGTCATGTGATTTAAGCAGTCAAACAATTGTCCTAAAGTCCCACAATTTAGCAGTCAAAAGCTGCGAAAAATTGTCCCGCATTTTTTGCAATCTTTGATCCGATAAAGCATTTTTGCATTTTATCGGAATTTTACATTCTGTGAGAAATATGCTCACACATACAAACAACGGGTAGGTTATGGAACTTTGAAGGTTTTTTCTTTTTGTCTCGTTTTTTGTTTCTTTTAAGCAATTACTGTTTGCTCTTTTTTATTGATTTTATGCGTTAAGTACTGTGTGGAATAAAATGCATGTTTCCTTTTAATAAATTCTTGTTATTAATTATGGTTTTATGAATAGAGAAACAGTGTTAATAAAATTGTTATTATTTATTTAATAAAACATATATTACTTTTAAGTTAGTGTATGTTTTTATTTAAAAAAATAGAAATTATTAATACGAATAAAAAGTAACAAAATTTTGTTCAGTAAGTGGTAATTGGCATGCATTCTTGTTAAAAGGATCGATGATAATAAGTGGCCTTGAGAGTGACATTAAATCCAACATTTAGTAGTAAATAATCATAAGTTATGAAACAATGTAAATACTGTCTAACGACATATTGTTATTTCTAATATATGACATATGCTAACATATGTCATATGTTTAATTTACTTTTAAAAGTAAATGAAACAAGAATTATTATTAAAATATATTTTCAAAGTAATAAAATTATCATTTTTCTACGATTTTAGCAGTGAATTATTAACTTTTATTTTTAATCGTTTAATTTTACATTGTTTACATATTTTTTTAGTAATTTGAGTAATTAGTAATACAATGAATATGTTTTTTTGAATGCAATTAATGGTAAAATATTTTATTATTGATTATGTACTATTATTAAGTCATATGATGCAAATAATTTCAGAATTTAAACTGAGAGCGCCAAGCAGTGACACGAGAGATGAAAAAGTCACAAAAATTAAAAATTTAAGATCATGAACAGTGATACCAGCGAAGAAGATAGTGAACCGAAAAAGAAATATGTATTCTTTTCCGATCCGAATGTCATTATCCGGCGAGCCGAAACAGCTGCAGTAAGTGTTTAATTAAAAGCCAATAGTTTGTTTTTGAATGCCCCAAATACTCTTTTCTTAAATTATATTTTGTATACAAACAATTAAATCACACTTTATCATATTTTGTTGTTTCAATGAATTAATACTGCATCGACTATTTTTTATGTTAATTTTTAATTTTTGCATTCCCCTAGACATCCCACGCTCAACAGTTATTCCAACAACAACAACTACAAGAACAAAGTAGAAATGCAAAATTCGTAGAAAACCCCAGGAGTCTTAAAACATTAGAAAACTTATTAGAGAGTAATCCTGTAACACCGCATCCATTTACCTTCATAACAGCCGTTAAAAGAAAGCTTGCTTCGGGCGGATATCCAGCCTCTAAGAAAGTGTACGACCCTGATCGGGATGTGAAAAGCACAAACAGAATCAACAAGCATCATCCCAAGCAAGCTAGTTCAAAAATGAATTACATTAAACCTCTTAAAGTTCCAGACTTAAAAATATCACCAAAGACTCTAGATTACTCGTCGCGCGACAGTTCCTCCGCCCACGAAGACATGCCAAGAAGCGGACAGAAGGAAGATCGAATGTCCAAAAGTTCGGACAGAGTGTCGCGTAAGCTTGATTACTCGCACTCTGGGGCATCGTCAATTTTGAATTCGGAAAACATCGAACCGTTGAAAACGCCGGACATTTCTATATGCTCTAGTCTAAACAAAAAGAAGGATCACTCAAGAGACCATTCAAAAGAAAAAGAAAACAGGTAAAATAATACTAATTTATACTGAATAATTTAATTATTTCTACAGTTATGCATATTTTTTTATATTTGTAATAATGCTATAATTACAATTGTAGATAATTTACTTATTTTATTCTTTAAAATATTTCTATAAGCTTGTTATTAATTTTTAGGTCCAAAAAAATTAAAAGGGATGACTTCAATTTTATTAAAGGATCGGATGAATTATCTTGTTCGAGAAGTTTCAAACATGTCTCTAGAAGAGATGAAGCCGAATTAGTAGTGAATAAAATGAAAAGTGACTTATCGCAGCGTCGTCTCAAAGATAGTGATGTTACTAAGAAATTTAAAAATAAGAGTTTCGCGTCATCAATAGCAAAAAAGGATGAGGATATACGTTATCGTCAATCTTCGGCACAAAATGTATCCAAATTTTCAAGGGATAAACAGTTAGGAAGATCACTTAGTAATGACTTAAATAGTGCTTCTGAGAGAAGTACTAAATCCACCGACAAGATCACTTTAAGAGACACTTATAGATCGAGTTTGCACGATGATATTAAATATAAAACCAATTCACAAAAACAACAAACGAAATCAAATTTTAAAGATTCGAGTAAGAAAGTTCTCGACAAGTTAAAACAAAGTTCATCAAGTGGCATCAAAACTGATGCCAGATGTAACATTCCACGAGATGCTTCGGAGGATATTGATACAATGTCAGATTTAGGAAAACATGATAAAAATGTAAAAAAGGTCGACGATTCGACGACGTCTTCACATATCATTACTTCTAGCACTACTCAGGATGAATCTAATACTAAAGATTCTCGAGAAGATACTCGTTCAGACTTATTATTAGATCCAATTAGAATAGGTTTTCGTGATGCTGGCAGTTCACCTCAGCCGGAATTTAGTGATTTGAAAACACCAGATTTAAATTCATTTGTACGTATGAAAAAACGAAGGCAGTTAATGCAAGAAGAGGCTTTTAATAGGAAAAAAGAAGAAGAAGCTCAAATGGTACAAACATTAATTCAACTTCTTTTTTTTTTATACCATATATTCCAGTTTTCGTTTTCGTAATTTTTTTTATCAGTTTTATACTCATCTGTTATAATTTTTTCAGTTACATCCTACAGCTCTTCACATGCAATTTCAAGCCGAACTGAATTTACTTGACTCATTTAATGAATCCCTCCGACAAGTAAGGGATGTTGAAAATTGTTTATACAATGACAAGGAATTATTGCAAAAAAACAATGCTCCAGGAAATATTGTAGATAGCAAATGTTCGGAAAATATTAAACGTCACGAGATTCACGGTAATTATGAGATTGAAAATAGCATTTCTAAATCAAATAAGCCGGTAGTCAAAGTAGCCGAGGTACAAACTCAAACGGCCAACGATATGGCAACACAAACGGAATCCAGCTTTCGTCGTCGTAATTCTACAACCAAATTTGACGACATATCAGCTTTGAGTTATCGAAACTCTTTCGGCTTGCAAGACGTGGCACAATTTTCCACTGAGTCATTAGATCAATCCGCAGATCTGGAAAGACTTGAGGACATGTCTTTTCCGAATAAAATAAGAACGATGTCGGAAATTAGTCTACACGAAACTACCTCATCTATCAAAACGGAGACTGGCACAGAAATAAGTATTTCTACGCGAGATATCACATATTCTTTTAACAAGTACTTAGATTTAGAGGTAAATATTAGCGATATAACTTTTCTGTTAATATTATTATTGTTAAGATACAAAATATGTTTTGCCAATGAATTAAATGGCTCAGCAGAAATTATTTAATTGTTGATTAATTGTATATCAGTATGATAAAGTGTCATTTCATTTCTTTTGCAGATGGCTCAATTGATAAAAGATGAGAAACAAAGATATGATAAAATTGAAATGTTATTCAAGTCACGCGAAAAGACCCTGAATGATCGAACGAAAAAAATTGTCAAACTCGAAGAACAGAAACGTGCGTTACGAGATGCAGGTCAAGACAGTCAAATTAGTTCGGTTAAAAAGAAGCAGCGTGCACTTTTGCTCAAATTACAACAGGAGAAAGATGAAATGAATAGGTAAATCTTAAGTAAAAGTTTAAGTACTTTATTTAATAATATTAATAATAATTAGTTTTAAAATAAACTTATTGATTTAGACTTAATTTTATATTCAACCTTATTAATAAGGATGTCACTATTTGTATTATTTATTTAATTTTTTGTTTAATTTAAACTTATTTAAAACTGTACTATTTTTCAGGTTAAAAGAACTGCACAAAATAGCTAGTCAAGAAAGAAAACTTATGTTACAAAAACAACGGGACATGTTTAATCCCGAAATGTCAACGAAAAATATTCTAACTAAACTTAAAAGAAGCGCAGATACTCAGTCACCCCGTCGTTTGTCAGGACCAATGAAGGGGTACGATATTCGTAGCAATAGTTCGATGAGTTCATTAGTTGACTCTGATAGATCGCAGCTTGATCGATCGCAACTTGATATTCCACAAAAGGATCCATCGATGCAGTTACCAAAACTCGATGTATTTGATAAAGCTGGATATTTGTCAGCACAAGATGATATGATGAAGACAAAGTATGATATCAAGTCTCGCAAGTTTGAAGACAAAATGCCATCGCCACGATCTGATATTATGAAACTGAAAGAATTACTGGAACAGAAAAGTGATTCGAAAGAAAGTGACAAGGCAATGGATTCCGACACGCTGGTTGAAGAACTTTTGTTAAATATTCACAAATCCAGATCGCGCAATGATAAATCATCGGTCGATAAGGATAAAGATAAGAAATTGATACACTGTTCAGATGTGAAGTCAAGTTCGAAACGCAAAGGATCGCGTAGTCAAAAAGCTAAAGCCAGTGTCGATGGTTCTTCCAAGTTTAATCACGACGAACTGATCACTAGACATCATGGGAAAAGATCGAAAATCGAGTCATCGAATGAAAATAATTCAAATTCAATATTAGAGGAAGATGATTTTAACGAACATCTAAATTCATTTCAGGTAGTTGACTTTTTATCTATATTAATATTTTATTTTATCTCTTTTTATAAAGTAAATAGTATTATAATTAGTCATGATTAAAGTAAAGTAATGATATTAAATGTTAATCATGATTATGAACCTTTCATTATATTTGCAATAATTATTCATGATTAGTATAAATTATTGATTTAATTTAAAATCAATTCTAAATTTAAATACATTCGTTAAAAATCTTGCAGTTATTAAAACGTAAAATTATTCAAATTAAAAACGATTTTAACAAGTGGTTGAATTTGTCTTAATTTGTGCACCTAATAATCTAATCAATGATAAAGTTGGTCGCAACAATCCAAAAAATGTAGACGCTCCTTCGCCAAAAGAACTGTCAGTACGGTCGATCGTTTGTTTTCATTACGCCTAGTAATCTTATCTTGATCAAAACTTAGCTTTATCTTTGCGCAATTGCCGAATAATTACGAAGAATCGCATTTCCCACAGGCTTTGATGATAAAACACGCGCCAGACATCAAGGAAAAAAATTGTCAGTTGCTGCGGGACATCGCGAATGAGCAGGAGGGCGTTCCATCGTCACAGGCTGCGGCCAAAGGCGAGCCGGACAATCATATGGAAAACGACGATGCCCGCAACCTCGGCAATGTTTCTGCCAGGTCGCAGGTCAGCACGCTCACCATTTCACGTCACAGTTCTGCCGATAGTGAGCGCAGTTTCTCCCGTTCCGTAGTGATTCGAGCGAATGATCCACGACTTAAAAATGCCAAAAAACTCGAACAGTAAGTATACAAAAATAATTACATTTTATTTGTATATTTTTAGTATATTAGTTTATATCTAATACTTTATATTTTATTAAATAACATCTTATTTATTAAATTATCGATATATTCTGAATTTTCATGTTCATTTTTTACTATATTCACTAAACTAAATATAAACATACATTAAAATGGGATTTTTAATATGACAATAAGTGACAAAAAGTGATTAAGTTTTTATACCAATATTTGATTAACTTTAAAATGGATAAATTTGACTAAAATTAATCCCCGGAAGACAACAAATATTACGGAAAAATGTAAAAATAATTAGAAAGTTATTTGTACCATCTATTTCAAAAACACAGTTGATATAGAGTGTTTTTTATAACCGAATGAATCTAAAAATATATAACTGAATTCTATTATTTCTATTAATATCATTTGTATATCATGTTTACATTCACCTTATTATAACAAATAAATTAAGTAAAAAAAAAAATAAATAAAGGCAGCCGCGTAAGAACTATAAATACACCAAAAACACAGATTCATAGCCAAGCGGGTTGCTTTAAAAATAGACGGTTCAGTTTAAAGTCGGTATTGTCGCTTATATGCGATACATTCGTTCAAACGAGATGCGCCGGCTAACGATCTCGCTGAACGATCGGGAATTTGGTTCGGCCTCGGGCATGTGTCAACTGTTCGGAACTCATTCGCGAGATATATTACTTTCGCAGGGGGTGACGTTTTTTTAGAATTTTCAGTGATATTCGGTATATTGCAATGTAACGAGTAGAGGAAACTTCTAGTTATATAAGTGATTACAAATATTTTTTATGAATGGTATTTTTGTAATTAATAATCATTGATTTTGATTTGCAGAATTTTGAATGCGCGCGAGGCCGCACTCGCATCGCGTAGAAGCTGCGTGGAAGAGTGGATTGCCTGGCATGCGAGGTTACGCGAGGAAGAGAATCGCGTTGCACGAATGGAACAGGCTGCACTGAAACTTGTCAGTGCTGCATCCAATGCTATATCTTATCAAGGAAATGGTAGTTATTATAAACAAATATTATGATTTCATTACCATTAATGAAATTTCTATATATATAAAGATTCTATATATAAAATATAATATAGAATAGATAGATATATTGTTTAGAACTATGATGATTTATAACAACCTATGAAAATCTGTAGTGATAATGACTTATGATGGCCTAAACATTTAAACTAATTACAAAACGAATTTAAGTTTTCCACTTTTTCTTTTGTCAGACATATTATTTTTTGTAAAAATGAAATGGAATTATATTTTAAAAACATTTTATGCTAAATTTTGAAATAAAAAAACAGTCAGTATATATCTTAAATAATTACAAATAAAGGAATATTATTATATAAATCTTATTTTTTATATAATTCTGCGTATATGTTTTTATAATCATTAAAAATATTTATTTTTAATTTATGTAGAATAAAGTCATTTAATAAAAATGTACTCTTTTTGTTATATACTTTTTACGAACTAAATTTTAATAATCTTTTATTCATATTAATTAATATATAAATTCTTATTAATATAAGGTAACTGTGAAATGAAAACGTATTTAATGTTTACATATGATTGGAATGTCTTTTATCAGAAAAATACTTGAGATGATCATTTAAAAGCTTTTAAACTGTAATTATTATAATACTTTAAACGTATGATAATTTTAAATTGATATTATAAATATATAAATACTAATCCACTGTGATAATGAAAAAAATGTGAATTATATAATAATTTGTAATAATTGGAAATTGATATATATATTCTACAATGTTTCAATTCAATAAAATTACTATAAATTTATTCAATTTTGTTTAACTTGTATTATGCTTAATATGTATTCACGTGAGTATACTGTAAATGATTATCTTTTACAAAATTATGTATTCTTTTGATAATTAAATTAAGTTTAATTATACGTAAATACATTATTTTTTGTTGATTTTATTGTATTGTTGTTGCAGATACAACTGTGTCCTCGGACACTAGTGATGTTGAAGGAAGGATTGAAGAACTCACGAAAAAGTTAGCGGATCGCAGATTAGAGATGGCGCGATTAAAGAAGGAAGCACGTCGGCAAGTTAAGCAGAAACTTCGGGCACTTGAAGCTAATTTACTAAACCAAATTAAGGTAATTAATACCGCAAAATATGATTTGTATTTCTGCATTTATGCCATTATCATACTCAATTAAAATCCAACTGTCACTATTATATTTACAAAGTTTTATAATGACGAAAACCTTAAATCAATTGTAAACGTTATCAAATCAAATAAGTCTTTATATTATTTAAAACAATCTCGATTATTTTTCTTTATCTTGATATTATTTAAATAATGATGCGTGACTTAATATGAGCAATATTAATGTGTACTTGTAAAAATACTCATCAAACATAATTTAATTGAAATTCATTTTTCATTATTTATGCTGTCACTTTTAACAAATATTTTATATCGACGCTTCTTACGTAAAAGGTGACATCTCAAATTTTGTGTACAAAAGGGTACATCTCCTATGCTTAAACATAAGAGATGTATCCTTTTGTACAAAAAATTTGAGATGTCACCTTTTACGTAAGAAGCGTCGATATAGCATCACGAACCCAAACGCGTTCAATCTTTAACACTAAAATATAAGAAGTTTTCTTCGTTTATTGAATACAAACGAGTTCATTTTTTAAAGAACAATTTAGGCGTATTTTAAATATTCCTGAAAAATATTGAAGAACATTCATAATTGTATTTAATTTGATTGGTTTTATTGTTATATTAGTTAGCATTTTATCTTCTATACATTTTGGATAGAATTTAAACGCAGTTGTTTTATAACAATTTTATTAATTAAAAAAATTGAATCACTAAATAATTGCAACTTTTCCTTTTAAACAGAAATATGACACAACAATTGATGAAATGCGAAAGAAGTTAGAAACAAAGAAAAGTTCTGTAAAAGATAATGAAAAATTAGCAATCGAAGCTAAATCAGTCATTGACTTTAAAGTACCCGAAATTCCAATCAAACGAATTCAAGATATATACAAAAGTTGCGAGCTGCTGCGATCAAAATCAGAACCCATATTGATTTCCTCAGAAACTAACTTAGACACTGGTTTCCATTTGCCATTAATTAGCGATGATCAGAATAAATTCAGTCAGAATTATAAAAGCTCAAACAACAATACCCAAAGATCCACCAATCGTAGTACTAACTATTTAACTTCGGATTCCGAAGAAATCTTTACACAACATTCAGATATTTCTGAGAAACATATATCAAAATCTTCTGTATCTCCAAGCAGTCATACATCAGAAGATATACAAAGTGAAATCAACAATACAAAAACTTCAACTTATTTCGACACTGGTCTATCGAAGTCTGAAAAATTGGAATTAAGTAACCATTCTAGTAGCGAAAAATCGGAAAAACAATTGAAAAACACCTCCTCATCATTTATACAAGAAAATATGATGATACTTGAGAATGACTTGAAGTCTCTCACAGAAATGATGTCGGATTTCAGTAAAAAATCTCATGCAAAACTTAAACTTGTTCGAGAAGCAAGAATTTTTGACGATTTAGCAAAAACTATTGATTCAGACAAAAATACAACGAATGAAATTTCGGAAGAATTATCAGATGATCACTTTGTTAAAAAAGATTCTGAATCGAAGCGAAGTTCTGAAACTGACGTTCCAATGACGTTAATTGATAGTCAAAATACTGATATTGAAGCTCAGAGTAAAGAAATCTTGAACGAAATCGAAAAATCAATTATTTCAGATAAAATCAAGTCACTCGAGCAAGAGCCGCAGACGTCACAACTGACATTTGAAGTTGGCATGCAAAATCTATACAAAGAGAACGAGGCTTTATCGAAGGATTTGAATTCTATCGAGGAAGACATTGCATCTTTGTCTGCCATGATATCAAAAGTGATTAGAAGTAGAAGTAGCATTGAGGAAGATATTTCTAGAGATGTTGACACTCAATCTAAATCTGAAGAACAAGAATCTTTGCAAGAAATTATTTCTCTCGAAGAAAATAATGAAATGATTGAAAATAAAGAAGCAACTGACAGTTCTAAGAAATCTGATTCGGAATTGATAGAAACGGCAGTGGATACCCCGAGAGAAGAGGATTATAAGAATGAATCTTCTACATTAATTGCAGAGGAGGATGACGATAACAATGAAGTGAATATAGAAGAACAACTCTTATTTATTAGCTCATCAGGATCAAGCAAGGAAATTGCCCAGGAAATAATTGAAGGGTCTGCAGTTTCGCTACAGGACTTAAAAGAAACAGATGTCGATAGTTCGAATGAATTTAATGTCTCGCAACATGTTTCGGATAAAAACTGCACCGCAAATGAACCATTTATGGTGGAAACAGATGATGAGATTAAAGAGAAAGAAATTAATGAGGATGAAATTGGAATTTGTGAAACGAAAACTGAGAAAGAAGATAAAGAAATTTCTGAGGACAAAATTCATGAAATTTCCGATTTTCTTCCTGGAAGCGAATCAACGAAACTTGAAATTGAAGTATTTGAAGAAAAATTACTTAGTGAACATGATGATAACATTGAAGATGGAAATAAATTAGATCATACGTTGATAAGTGAAGATGTAAGTGAACCGAAAGAAGAAGAAGAGGAAGAAAAAATATCGAATGACAAGGAAAATGAAACAAAAAATGTAGAAGATATAGAAATTCATTCTAAGCAAGAGAGTAATGATTTGTTGGATTTAATAGATAGTATGAAGATGATTGAAGAAGATGACTCTTCTAGGATTGAGATATCAGAAAATGTAATTACTAGCGAAGGGAAGATAGACAGCTTTGAAGAACAAGAGTTAGCCCTTATAGAAATCGATACGACGGTCGAAATTGTTGAGGAAAACATAGAAAAGGAAACCAGTTTTAGAAGGTGAGTAAAATTGTATTTTTCATTTAAAAAATTAAAACATTGCATGACTTATACATTGAATCAAAGTAAAGAAAAAAGTTTTAACGTAATTTAACTTAAAAAATAAATCTATTATATTAATTCCTAAATTTGTATGAAATAATTATATAATTTTCTTATTTTAGTCAAAATCAATTAATCGTCGAATTACAATTGTTTTTTAATTAATCCAATATTATTTCAATAGTGAACCTGCAACCGAGCTTTCAGAACCAATCGAAAAAATAGATGAACCAAGTTCAGAAGGTGAACAGTTGGATAATTTAATAGAAATTGCGGAAAGTAACCTTGCAACTATGGAAAAAGACATGTCAAATGTAATGATTGACACTGAAAGAACTCAACCGACAGAAAATAGTTTGATAATTGAAATTCCTGTGGATGCTGAAGAATCAGAAGTAATTAAACCTAATAAATCTACATCAGATAAGACAGTTGATGTGATACGTGATGCCGAATACTCTGATATTTCCGAAGAAAGTTATGAAGTTAATGAAATTATGGAAAGATCTGAAAATAAAAAGCATTCACAAGTTATGCCAGTGATTGAGAAATGTGCAGTTAGGACACTTGACACTGATAAAGAGGCGGAGAAAAACGAGGAAAATGTTATGTCTGAGTCGAGTGAAGGTTTCGATACACCGCGTGGAGTTGCAGAGATTGAATTAGATTCGCCTCGATATGGAAAAGATCAAAAGCTAGAAATTACGGAAGTTGGAGATCAAGAAGATGAAAGTGCGATTGTAAAAAAAGATGGTCGAAAGAATGAATATCACTCACAAGCTTTGGTTTCGTCATCGGAGAAAAATATCGAAGTGATGATCGATAAATTGAAAGGTAAGTTTTTACACATCTTTTTGTAAACATTTTTTGTTATTGGAACTTTTATATAGTTAACATACATTTTTTATGTAAATTAAATTAGAATTGAAAAAGAGTGTTTTTCTTAAGAATCTGAAGTAACCTTTTTATTAACTTTATGTTCTACATGATTTGTTATTAAACAGTAAATATTTAAGTAAACATATAATTCAAAGTTTTAGAAAAGAAGCTAGGTTTAGTAAGCTAGAATTAAAAATGGTTTACAGTATAACTTTGTAGAGCAAAATTATTTTTTATAAAAAATTTCTTACATTTGAAGTAATTATTAGTTAAATTTTATTCGATAAATTAAACGAATTTGGGTTGGATACGTCATAATTAAAATTAAATCTCACTTGTTAGTTCATTTAATTTATCAATTCTGTTAATATTTCTCGTCTTCGAGATCGCTTGTAGGCATTTGAAGCTTTCAAATGATATACAGGATGTCCCATGTTAATACACCCGATTTCAAACGTACAGTCTATTAAAAAGTGGAATATGGAATATTCTGTATATTGCTTTATCATATTTTCGTCTCAAACAACAATAAACATATTATACAACATAGTTCAATTTGCGATTTTGGGAATTGCCAATTTGAACAAATGCTAATGATAACTTAGATTAGTCGGCTATTTTTTATTATATCGAAACTAAATTAAGCCTTTTTCTTACTGCAGCCGAAGTGGATGCATGTCGCGTTTTATGAAAAAAAATCTAACATCATTGCCACTATTTCTACTGACAAAATCTATTTTCAAAGATGATCTAATGTGACTGGTTGTTTGAAGATGTTAAATGAACTTAAAGATGCTACATCAAGAAACAATAGAGATTCAAAGTAAGGAAGTTCAAGTATTGATCGCGATTGATTGACATCTGAGATTTTAAATCTATCTGATACTTTTATATAAAAAAAAATGTATTATTATTGGTTTTCGTTACTTACTTCAATAGTCTTCTTCAATAGTAGCTAATAATAATAAAGTAACTAATTTATGTGACAATTTTTTAAAAGTTAATGATTGTTTCATTAGATAAAGCTTAGATAAACATTTTCTATAGATATATGGTTTTTGTCATTTTTATTTTTGTCATTTTGTCATTTATTTAGACCCGATATCATTTGTATCATTCAAAGATTTCGCAGATTAGTATAAATTTATGTACCACAAAATAAAATACCATAAAATTGAAAGATTATTATAAATGGAAAATCAAGGCTGTGAAGGGCAATTCCTTCCATAAATAACTAAAAAATTAAGAATTCATCTATCTATTGTATTTGAATTTGGTTATACATTTAAAGACTTCAGTATCAAATTAATTTGTTTTTGATGAGTAATTGTAAATGAATTGTCAAAGTTTTTGCTGCTAAGAATGCTAAGACATAGCAATCAGTTTTCATTGCTATAACACCAGATTCTGTATATGTTTGCTAATTGCCTTTGGATTAAATTTAAAATGTGAAAATTCATATGTTTTTCTTCTCACACCACTGATAATTTTTCTTTATAAATGATACTTGTCGGTCATTCTTAACCATTGCAATATACTCATCAACTTAAGGTGATTCTTCAGCTATGTAAGAGCAAAAAGGATAGAGCTAATGGTGACTCCATTAGTGAAAAGAGAAGCAGCGAATTCGGCTGAAGAATCACCTTAAGGTGGTTCTTGAAGTCTGTTATACCGGATTTAGTGTCTTTTTAAACTACAATTTTTTGATATTGAATTAAATATTCTAAAATATATCATTTGATTCTTTGATTCTGGAAGAATATTATGGTTAAAGAAAAATTAATTTTCAATGTAAACTTTTGGCTGGGTAACCGACACCGTTTTTTCGATAATATGTAGAAAATAAAAAAAACGGTGT
>JABFPJ010000269.1:0-49709 GCA_022817425.1 Gryon sp. ZL-2020 | reverse complement strand
CCTATTCAACTTGGACCAACTGTTTCTCAAGACTTGCAGCATGAACTTGACATGATGCTGATGACTTCGAATCAACTCATTATAATTCACAAAGTACCCATCCATATTACTGAGCACAATATTCTCCAGTAAAAATAATGAATTAATATATTCATTCAAAGTTACAGCAAATATGTATTAATTTTTTATTTTAAAAAATATATTAAATGTATACACAGTATTATTTTCAAACTTTACTTTTTTAAATAAAGTTTATAATAACAACCTTAATACTGTTAGCATATAATTATATTATATATTTATTATTACATTATATATTGTATATTTTTGTAAATATTATTCAATATTTACAAAAAATAAAATTTAATTATATTTGGCTAAATAATAAACATTAACGTTAACGCAATTTGCAAAGCTACCTGTACGAAATTCATTACAATATCTATTAATATAACAGTAATTAATGTTTACGACAATATGCTTATTTATTCTACTATAATCTTTTATTTCATTCAAAATAATCAGAAAAACAATTTGATCAAAATGAAAAGTTATTACGAGTTTGATTGCTAAAAAAGATAGATTTACAATGTTTATCAAAAAATTGCTTCCAATAGTAATTAAATGTTTTCAAAATATGTTATAGTATTTAATTACCATTTAAAAATATGCAATAACAATGGTTACTCTCAAAATGAACTTGTATCGTGTACGTACAAATCTACTCGTTTATAGTTTATCATTAAACATTTCTATCGACATTTGAATTCTACACCAATCTAATTGATTTGCTAATAACTATTGGTTGTATTTGTATATCATGATTCCTAATCCGATACACTTTGATAACCATCAAGCAATCATCTTAATCGATTTATGGCAAAAGGTGGTCTGAGTTCCCCCAGGTGCAAGGCATATTGGGAAAAGTGCGGTTGAAAGTTCGATATGTGGCAAAAGGCGACCACATTTCGCCAAAGAACAGTCCGGCAAGCAGAAGCCCGCAGGCAGTGGATAGTCGTCGTCTAACAGTGATAGTGCGACTGGTTCTTAAATAACTCCTCGTTCTCGCTTGTTCTCCTGTTATCGGGTTAGCCAATGTGGATGACTTTACGTCTTTTGATGGGCAGGTGAGGAGTCTTGGCGAGCGTCAATGACACGCGTGCATTGGCCGCAATTGGCCGACGTAGCCAGCCGGCCTCTTTGGGTTTCGATCCGTTCGTCCCGGCCAAGGGAAGAACATCGCGGCTTACTTTTGTTTGATTTGTTACGACATTTTTGTACACACAGCCCAACGGTCGACGGCGTCGGCGTCTTTACGTAGACCCGCGCGACGCACGATGTCACGTCAGGAACTCCGTAACCCGCGGATTTTTCACCAGGCGCCCATAAGCTTGAGATACAAAAACACCTTACTAGCGTTTCAATTTGATTATACGATTTATTAATAAACCGTCACCACACTCGTGGTGCGTGAGAAAAGATTTAGCTCCTCCGCGTTGTCATGGGCGCTTGGCACTTTAGCTACGAAATTGAACGAAATGGACGACCTCAAAAAACTCGTGCTCATTCGCAGTCAACTCTTCGTTTGAAATCTCTTCTTCATTCAGCTTGCAATGTTATTGCTTGGAAAAACTAATGTTTAATTAATAATTGCGATAATATTGCATTCGCTAATTGTTTTCACAATACTTCGGCATTTAATATTTGTTGTCTTTCTTTCTCGTTTTGTTAATTTTTTATGTATAAGTATACGTATACGTACATACGTACGTATGTATACGTGTATATATGTACATACTGTTGTAGTATTGCACTTACGATACCGTCATACTAATATATGTAAGGAATTTTGAGAAAATTGCTGATACCAATGGTCGAAATGATCATTCGAAAATCCGAAAGTTTGTCCAGATAATCAAATGATATTCATTTCTTCAGCTTAATTCCGTTTATAAACTTTGCTTTGTAGGTCGGCAACTATTCAGTTACAGTACATTGTACTGGTCAGTGAATTTTTGAGGAAATTAATGACGTTTTTTGAAAGAAAAATCATGTATCTTTGGCGGGAAAAAATGCATGCTTCTGCAAATGGCGCGGACTGAATTATTGGATTGCTCTCCGCAATATTTGTTGCAAAAAATAAGTGGTCAAAGTGGTTTCCCGGGTCAAATTTATGAAATCGACAAAGCAATGGAGCCTACTCCAACAAAGTCGATGAAAATATGGGTCGCGAATTTTACGAAAGGCGACCACGTGCATTCTAAACTCGACTTCCCGACAGCAGGCATACATGAGTCGTTAAGAGGTAGCACGCATTGAGCGCCTCGACAAACGCGTCCGAAGAATGCCTCGTCGGAGCACGTGGTCTGTCACACAGGCGAACATGATGACGCGAAGCAAACAGTATGCAAGCAAGCGCGCGCCGATGTGTACAATTTTCGTGTTCTCCTGTTACAAGCGCGGGCTCCTTATACGGTTGTAGGCACAGCCGCCATCATTCTCTTTTCAACTCCCCTTCATTCCACTGTCTATACCCACATTGTGCCTTATGCGACCGCGCCAATTCCATGATATTTCATACTAACTTAGGTCTTAAGCCTTTTCTAAGTAATTCAAATATCTATCAAATTTTATCACATTTAAGTATAAATAATTACGTAATTAAATAATCGTAATATTAAATTATTATTAATAAATAATTAAGTATAACTAATAAGTTTTTTTACTAATATACTTTTTTTTAATAATTTATAACTAATAAGAATTTCAGAAGAAGTAAAGTATATAATCAAAGAAATAAAAAATAAATTTATATCTTTAAATAACATAATAAAGTGTTGTCATTTTGTTAAGGAAAATAATTATGTTTTATAACTCATGATTGTTTAGTAATATTTTATTATTTTTGTTGATAGCTTATAAATATGTAATCAGTAAATTGAATATAAACGAACAATAAATTTATCGATATATAAAATATTTATAATATTTAGCTTAAGCATATTTCGTAAGAGCGATTTCACAGTTATATTGCATTTTAATAATGAGATTAAGAGTGATTATAAATAGATAGATTGTCATTGAATATTCGTAAAATATATTTGTTACTTTTAAACTGATGTTTTATCTTGCAGAATAACATATGTATGTAAATTGGATGAATGCATAATGATAATTTTATATCTATTTTCAAGATGGATTTGGCTACAAGTCTAAAAGTTTCAGATATAACAAAACGTTTTAATCATAGATGGCGTTTTAATATAAGTGAACATATGACTCCCATGTACCACGTGTTGCTACAATTTTTTCACTTACTTTTGCACGTACAGATTTATGTAAATTCCTTAATAACATAAGCAGAAAATAATTAGAAAAATAATACCTTTAAAAAATATGTATGAATTTCATATTCATATATAAATATATAAGACAAAAGTACTTAATTTTTTTATATTACTTTTTTAATCCTTTGCTTCATTATATTAACAAAATTGAATATAACATGAATAAGAATATCTTTTCATGCATATATATCAGATCTCATTTCACCCTTTGAAGACAAAAGGTTGCAACTTATATCGTGAATTGTTTCATCCTTCTTAATGCCAAGAAAAATGACTAAGTTTCCAACTTTGATAATTTGTTACAGTTACATCGACACGGTAATATTTTGGAAAAATATTCGAAAAAGACATGATTAACGAATGCTTGTATTACACTTCTCTTCGTGGTCACGCGAGAAACAATGCTTTGAAGACGACTTTCGATGACAGCGCCACAAACCTGAAAAGTCATGTCCGCGCATTCTGAACTGCGCGAGTCATCTGCGGATCGTCGCAGTTTTATCAGGCAATCATACATTAAAGATGGTCACAAGATTGTTCCGCTTTTGACACCTTACACGCGTGCGTTTCAAAAATCATATGATGCTTATTTAAAAATTGTTAATCTATTATTTTTTTTGCAGAAAAAAATAAAAGCTTATATTATATAACGTCTTAAAATTGCATTGGTTATTAATTCTTCAAATAAAATATATATATAACCAAATAATGTTAATAACAAATATTCAATTTATAACATAGATTTTAATTATTTATCTATATATTTATACTTTTCAAAATTGCAATAATTAATACATAACTTTTAACTTTTCAAAAAAGATATTACACAAAAGTATACAATATTATATTTTACTACATTTATGCAATTATTTAATTAAAAAATTACATAAAAAATGAATGTTTATGTCTATAGAAGTAAATACGGTTTGATAAAATAACATTACATCGCATTTGTAAAATTAAAAATTTTGTCTATGAGAATCCTAGAATCTACTGTTCAATGCGATAGACTCGTTGCGAATAGATATAAACGAGAGTTGGAATTAAGCAGTGGTGACTCGGCGAAAAATATTTCTTCGTTGTTTATAACCACAATGACCTTGAAGTGTTCAAGTACAAAAAGCACCTGAATAAAAAGAGTCTGCATACTCTCGTGGTACACGACGTTATTCCAGCTCCTATGGCGTATATAACCCGGTTGCATGTACATCTTACAATTACGTACGTTACGTCATAAGTCGTGCAATTACACTTCATGTAAGTTCTTATCGCATGTAACCTATATTGTTTTATCAATCTTTTCGTCACTTGTTGGCTAATGTTTAAACATGCTTTGCACAATACTGATTACTTTAATTTACATACTTTTGTAAGTGAAATTAATTAATGCATTTAAATTAGAACATTGTATGTATCTAAATGCAAATGTCTGTTTTTTCTTTTCTTTAATTTCTTTTTTTTTTTCTAAATTCAAACAAAATTGCATTACAATTTGTAATTATGTTTCATCATTTATTTTAACTTAATAGAAAAGAATTCATTCATGACAAAAAATTAATTACAAACATCTAAATGTAACGTGTAATGTTTTAATCAAGCTTCAGCTTTTCAATAACAACAAATTACAAAGATTATGCTTTTATCGAATTTGCTTGTCAGAATCGAAAAAAAGTACAGATTAAATTAAGCTGTCCATTTTGAATTTTGCCATGAGATGAAATAAATTGCTTGTCAAACGAAATAAATGAGAACACATTATATCTAATAAATGACGTAGTCTATAAAGTATCCGTTTACGAGGCATACTTTTGTATTTGTCGATTTTACGGTTTCCCAATTTACCAAATTAAAATATTTTATTTATATGTAAAACATATATATCTGCATTTTTATCTACAAAGAAAAAGACTCTTCTTCGCGAATTATTTGTTAAAATCTGTTAATATATGTTGGTAATGGTATTTACGCATAATTAACGTCATACGATGCAAATGTCAATATCATGGGACCGATCAATTGCAGCTCTTGGAGCTCACTCGGCTGATTAAGTGTGCCCTATATATTTAATAATTAGGTGATGTGCTGAAATTTGAGTTTCAGTAGTGACAATCAAACGGAAGTTTCGTCGAGTCGAAGACTTTGACGCACGAAGTCGACCACAAAGCGTTTATACTACATAATTCGTAATTAGAAGCTTGCAAGAACAAAGGGACACACAATTACTTCCAGTTTCGTAAACTTGACGAACAATAAGATATCTATGACAGCTTCAACATTTGCATCATCAAAGCCATCACAAAATACTTGAAATTGAAGTTGAATTCAATGTTGATGAAAATTTTCAATGATGCGATTAACGCTGCTGTTAATGCGATTAAATTTGCCCCCGTGCTATTTCTGCAATCCTTCCATTTGTCATTTATTTAGTTGTTTAGTTTTTAGGTTTCCTCAAGATTAATTATCTTCTTTTTATACGCCAGCTGAAGCAAAAGATGCATAAAAATTTACAATGTTTAATGGTACTTTTTATCTGTTAGTAAAAATGTGTTAAATTTTGCTGCGAAGAATAGTGAAAATTAATTGTTAAATGTATTTTTAGTCACAGTCATGTTTATTCTCTTAAGTACTTTTATAAATTAACATATATCCGTGTGAATGTATGATTAAATTAATAAAGTATGCGCAAGATAAGTTTAACTTACATATCAATAAATTAAGAAAATAAAATTTTAACGATATTTTAATTTTAAAAATATAGTAAATCAATAAGATGAATTTTACTTTATGGTAAAAATATTTTAGGAACTTTTTGGAAATATATTTGACATTCGATTTATTTATGAATGTGTTTTATCTTTAATATTGGCGACGAAGAGTATTTTGTGATAAATAGAGAATAAAGTACATCTGGCGTAGCATTTAAAATAGCAACGATGAAGTCGTGACTTGACTGAATTCTGTGCAGAAGTGAGGATATGGCCGCAGAACATTTTAAGCTTGGTCCGACTTTTCGGTGATATCGAACGAGTTCCTCCCCAACAACCACTCTCCTCTCGGTTCTCCTCTCTTGTCTCTCTTTCGGCCTCTTCCTCTTTTCCCCTTTAGCCCACGTTTCTCTTCGCCGTGGTCCCGAAGAACTCTACTTGGATGATAGTATCCTGCCGCTGGCGTTGTCCAACACGTTGCCAAAATTTGGAAATGATTGATGGCTATTAGCCTGGGCCAAACTTGTGCACCTCAAATGATCCTCAAGTGCATCACAACCCAGCCTTATCTTTCGATTAATAATTATTGGTTTGAAAAATATACAATATATCAGGGACGTATCTAATCCCAGAAAGACCCTGTGCCTTGAATTTGTGTTTAAGCAAGTTGTATAAATTTTACTTTCCATAAAATTAAGAAAATAAAAATCATACTTTTTAATATTATTTTGTATATTAATTGCAATGCAATTTATTACAACTTTAAATATACATTTTATATTTACTTGATAAAATTTTAATACATGGCATATTTTAATGTACAATTATATTGAAATTGTGCGTATAATAATGAAATAGTTCTGTGTATATTTATTTTTAGACGTAAAGCATTATAAAGCAATTTAATAACTAAAAGTAGTGGAACAAAGAATCATATTCCTGATTAAAACAATGAAGCATTTTAGCCTTTCAGTCAATGTGTAATTTTTTTGTATTAATTTAATTGAAATAATTAACTTTATACATTATTTTATAATATATGACCTATTTATTTTAATAAAAAAATTCAAGGACATAAAAAATATAAAAATTAAGACAAAAAATTATTTCATCCAATAATAGAAAAGAGTGATTAAAAGGTTTAATTTAATTAATATAAAATATACACATTTATTTATTACATTTACTTTTTAACATTTAAATATAATTTTTAGTATATGTATAAATACGTGATTTCAATTCTATTTCGTATTTAAATTAATATTTCCTTCAAACTTCACTTTACAGTCATTTGTTCTGTAGGACTTCAATAATAATAATAATGAGTTAAGTTGTGAGCTAAGTTTGGTTACTGTCGATTGAATTTCGTTATATCTTTAACTCGACTTAAAGTTTCGTTTAAATAGGTAATTTTAAAATACATTTCAGAAACTAATAATTTATAATTTGTAAATAAGTTTTAGTAATTTTGATGCATAGTTTGTTATTTATAGACTATATTTATATTTATTTGAAGTTTTTTATTTATAAATAATCAATATAAGCAGCTTCAAATTATATTATTTTTGATTTAATTGATATCAGCTGCACTTATTTATAAAATCGTCACTGTTTTCATTGAACTCTGTATACTGATTTTGATAAGTCATAATAGAATACATGATATAAATAGTGGCATTATTAGCTTCGTGAAATTCAGTCTAAAATATTAACGTAACGTAAATATATATTGATAGTTGTTTAAAATTGTAGTTTATTTGTGTTGTAATGGTATAATATACTTTGTGATAGATGTAATAATATATTTTTTATAGTTTTATTATGTCAAACTATTTAATTTCAGAATCATGTTGAAAACTATTGAATATTCATCTAATAGTTTAGTACCAGTTAAAAGCAAGGTATACAAATAGGTTTACTTTTATTACAAATATATATTTAAAAGTTTATATAAATTATGATTTTGTATTCAACTTTTTCTTTGATAATTAATATTTTATTTTCATTTTATTTTGATATAATATTATATATTGAATACCATAAATTATAATTTGTCCACTTAAAATAAGTTGATTTTTTAATGACAAATTCAAATTAAAAACAATAATTTTCAAATATTTTCTGTTCATCTTCTGCTTTTAGTATAAAGTGTAATTAATTAATGATTAATTAATATGTTCACAGTTTGAAGCGGATATTATAAGATTTTCTATATGTATTAAAAATTCAATGACATATGAAACTTTTAAAGAGTTATTAGCAAAACGACACAATTTTGATCTGAATTTTGAATTTATAATCTGGTATGCAGATCCAGTAGACAATGAGTTATTTATTATAAAAAATGATAATCATTTTAAAACTGCTATTATCATGAGCCCTAATTTATTGCGCGTATTTGTGCAAAGAAAAGGTAAAATAACAACATGTTTTATTTGTAAGTTATATAGTTAAAAATTAAAGATATTATTCATTTAATATTAAATTACAGGAGAAAATGTGGAGAATTCAAAAGTGTATGGAATGCCAAAAGTAAAAGCGAGGACTAGCATTTTTTGTGGAATACCAAAACCGAGAATTATTTCTAAACCACAATCTAGAAAGGTATATTTTTTATAACAAAATTCTTGTATAAAAAATAAATTAGAATTATACATTGCATAGATTAAAAAAAAGCAATATTGATTTTTTCAGTTATCTGCTAACGTTGATTTTAATATTTTACGTAAAACGTGTAGAAGGGTTCGCATGCAGATGCAGACGTCGAATGACAAGCATCTTGGTTTATATATCAAAGAAGGTCAGAGCTTTCGGGTACTGCCGCTTTCTGTTGGTGGTGGCGTTGAGCAAGTTCCGGGTGTTTTTATCAGTCGAATAGTACCAGGAGGTCTAGCTGAAAGCACTGGTCTTTTAGCAGTAAGGGACGAAATTTTAGAAGTCAACGGTATCGACGTCCTAGGAAAAACTCTAGATCAGGTTCACATAGAGTAATCATTATTATTGTTTATATTAATAGATCGAAAGCAATCGTTTACGATGATATGTGATTTCATAAATTCTGAATTAGAATATAATTACGTTAATTTATAAATTTAATCAATTAATAAGTAAAGTTATACAATTAAAATTATTATACATAACGGAAGAGTAATAAAAATATCTGGAAAATCTATATATGATTTACTTTAATAATCAAATTGTATTGAATTTAAGATTAAATTATATTTAATTATATTATTGGCTTGAATATTAAAAATGAAATAAAATCACAAAATACAATTAAACTTATAAATATCTGAAATTATGTATCATTGATATTTTATATACGAGCATTTTTAGGTGACTGATATGATGATTGCGAATATATGTAATTTAATTATAACAATTATACCAGCAAAGGAATCACTATTAAATGGAAAGTTATCTGATGACTGGTTTTCATGTCAGAGCAATGTGCCTTTGAAAAGTCACCGCTCCAAACAAAACGCTATAGTTGAGAGTCACGAAGAAGACATACAAAGTGCAAGCTGGGTCTGACCATACTGTAATGACAAGATTAAATTAACGCAATTAAAAAGCTGCAGTTTTTTGTTTTTGAGCGAATGAATGATTGTTAGAAGGATTCTCATTTGAATTTATTTAATTAGATTCGATTATTTTGTCGAAACAAAAAAGTTACTGTGTATATTTGACAAAGGATTACACATTTTGTATCTAAAATTTATATTAATTAAAATATTTCATAAGGTAGATTTTTATCAGGATAAAAATTTGAAGTAGAGATAATTATGTTCGATTTATTAAGAAGTGTATACTTAATAAAGTGAATAAAGATTTTGTCTATGTACAAGTGACAGCTTTGAATATTGAGTTATAGAAAATATATGCATGACACGGATACACTAAAACTACTCTTGCTTTAACAACATAAACCATCATTCGGATTATGTTACAAGTCAACTAGGAATTAACGTTTCATCCCATAGGTCATCTTGTGTTGGCCGTTGATTGGTCTCTAATGTTAGGTCAACATTGTCAACAACAGACCAATTTTACATGACCATTACAAATTTCTAGCTAGATATATACTGTAATGTGAATGATGTATTCCTACACTTTAATCAGATTCAGTTACAATTGCACTTTTAAGATGAATATGCATTTTATTTTGCATTTTATACGAGTTGGTGTGTTTTTTTTTCATAAAAGAATGCGAAATAAAAGATTTTTTATTATTACATTTACATCATGTACATAGAGAGCAAAACTTCATAATAAAATTATAATTTCTGTATTAATTTTTACAAAAGAATGAACAATGTTATGGATGTGAAATTATGGAAAAATTATTTTATAGGAAATTTTTATATTTTTGTTTCGTTTCTTTTTGCAAGGAACAAGAAGAATTTTTAATGAATAATCAATACCTTTCAGTGGAAAATTAAGTAAGTTTGTCTGTACATTATTGATTAGTTTAGCAAAATTCAATAACAAACGATAAATATTTAATGGAAGTTTGTTCTATATATAGTGCACAGTAATAAAGAATTATTTATATAATTTATAAAAATTGTACACTTTTATAAATATTACATAATTTAAATTAATTAAATGTACACAGAAATTATTGTACTACATATTATTGCAGTGGACGCATATAAATTTTTACCATATGAATATAGTAATACTTATTGTTTCTTTTATATTAGAACAATACAAATAATTAAAAACTTACAAATTACCTAGTTAGGTTTTCCCAATATAGGCCTACATAGGCCTACTTAAAATATTTTTTTCAAAAATTCATTATAGAGAATCGAACTCAAGTCCTCCATATGGAAGTTGAACATCTTACACATTCAACTACAAAGACTTCTAATGAAATGTTTTGTAAACATCAACATCAGTATACTAGTGTATATATATGAGACTCATATGGTTTGTCCGTAAAACCGTATACATGCAATGTATACACAGCGAGAAAATTTGAATAATTTTTACTCAAATTTTAGTAATGTAGGGGGATAAGAGCAAGACTTTGCGAAAATTACTACATTTTTGATAAAAAATTATTGATTTTTTGAAGAAAATGTCATAATTGCTTAGTAATTTTTAATGAAAAGTTTATTAATGTTTCGTAAAATCTTGCTCTCATTTCTGCATAACTGAAAGTTAAGTAAAATTTATTTGAAAATCGAGTAAAATTAATTAATTTTGGTTGCCGTGTAGGTTGAAGTTTCATAGCCGCATTGGGTCTTAATATATCCCTGGTTGGGCCTTACATTGGATGGGCCATATTTTTCCAACCTTGCAACAAATTATATAACATTGAACCTACATTGGCCCAATCCAGGCTAATCCATAACTAGGTAAACCCTGATTTTACCAATTTAGGGCCTGATTTTTAACTGGGCAAGCCTTGTTCAATTTCTATTAGGGATAAAAAAGTATTCATTCAGTAAATATTTAAGTATCTTAACTCAATGCTTAAATATTGCATATGCGTAAGGCCCAGTGACTTGCAATATCGCTTAAACTATACTTTCACGCACATAGTAGATATCATAAACAGTATAATAATTAAGTAGTAATATGTTTAATGTAATTTATTTATATGTAAATTGTAGAAAAATTGTAAAGTACATAGGTATAGGTGTGTATATATACATATATATATACTAATAATAATGTAAGAGTATTGTTATATTATATGTATATGCATACATTTTAAGTATCATTATTGTTAACATTATTCTGCCTACATAGTAAATTTATAAAAGAAGTATATGAATTTATATTATATTCTGGAGTGAAAGCGATTCATTATGATGAAATTTAATAAAAGAAAATATTTTTTTGTATTAGATTTGTCCGAATGTTTGATTCTATATCACACTACAGTTTACCTTCGACGATATCGTATAAGTCAACACCAGGTAGTTAATGGTTTTTACTGTACATTTTCATTTTGTAAAACTACGTTACACGAGCGTGAAATAGGCCTTTTTCACAGTCAACATCAAGCAAAAGCTAACAAGCGGCGTAGGCATCAATTAAAATAATGTCATAGCCAGTCAGTGGTTGCGATTTTAGGCCAAATTGATCCTATTTTTTAATGATAATGAAAATGAAACATGTAATATGTAACGGGAAAGCTCGATGTAGTTTTCAATTGTACGAACTGTACCGATGCAGCCTCTTCTCGGCCCTGTTCGCCGTTGACGTAACAACAAGTGTAGCTCTTTATTAACGATAATTAACATTTTTCAAAATTGCAAAATACGTCAAATTGACGTTTAATACGCTATAACAAATGATTTTATTCATGCAATTTAATCGTAAAACACTGTTGAACCATTGGTACCATGACATAGCATTTTTGCAACCTCATTTATGCTTTTTGTTGATAATTTACATTTTACAATTATTTGTTTATAAGCAATTCCGGTCGTCAAAATGCGCATAATTGCAACATTAACAACTTACATAGGCAATTGTCTTTTACACTGCTTTATATTGTTCAGTGTAATTGTTCGAGTCCATAAAATGTGAATGCTTATTTAAATAATGACAAACGTTTGTTAAATTTTTATTACAAAATGCAAAATGGTCTATCCATGAATGGCATCGTTTGTTACCATTTACACTATAAACATTTTATTATAACAACATTGCTATTAATGTTAGCGATTAAACTTTTGCGTCCTATTGATCGTCAATGTCTTTTGAACGTTATTATACAAAAAATTTACATTTTCAACTGATACTTTTTATAATAATTCCATTTGTTTATAAAAAACCAGTGCATTTTCATCTATACTATGACGTATAGTCTATGTTTTATATTACATCAAAGTCCATATCAATGTTCAATAAATAATTTAAAACGTATTATCTTCGTTTTTCCTTTGATACATTTGGTATTTATTGTAATTTTAATAGCAGAATAACAATAAAAAAATAATTTGTATATTTTTACATAATTTCAAGATTGCAATAATAAAATTCAAAAGAAATCTTATCTTTTAAACATTAACTACGCACAGCACCATTAGCACTCGGTTCAATTGTTAAGCTAGATTAATTGTTCCTCGCACAATAGGGATTCCCCACGAAAAACCAAATTTCGCCTTATTCGAGTTAAGTTAATCCGTTCCTGTTTATATTAATGCAAAGCTACAGAGAGCTGTTGCCAATTCGTGTACCTTCATCAACCAAATGTGTCGCAAACGGCCGGCCAATGGCGTACGCTTTTATCAGGAGAACATAAATCGCTAGGAGATCAGCGTATTTCATGCTAGAAGTCGTTTTCAGTAGTTCCAAGATACTCTGCTAACCAACATATCTCGCATGCGTTCCTCATACAAAGATTTACCAGTCTCCGGTTATGTTTGATGCACCATCGTTTCTCAGATTATGGTAGGTTAGTTGCATCTAAAACAAAAAAATGAAACGTTACGAAAAAAAACGTATTCTAATATTATGCGTCAAAAGGTCTTGATGACGACACGAGTTCTGTATTCGTATGTAGATGAATACGTAGTATATCACTAGCTAAAAGGCATGTATATACGTATAAGAGAGATCGAGTTTCAGACTCAGAAACTACGATTGATATGCGTTCCTTTTGATTGAGAGAACTAAGAGAAGACATCGTAACGATATCTTTTTCGAACCAACAGAGGCTGCGATATTGAGATGATGCTGGAAATTTTAAAGACAATTTTGAAATTGAAGGGGAGAAATATGGCCTTTGTTCATGTATTTTTGAAATCAAATATTTTCAAAGAAAATAATACATATTATTTATATTTTGGATTAAAAATGTAGACATTATATTAATGCAATTTAATGGGATTAATTATATGATGAACAGTTTTTTTAGAAAAGAAGAACTAATATTAAAATTCAATAAAAGTTATTTTGATTTGAATTTCGGTTAATAGTGTATAATGAACTATTTAAAAATATCTTTTACCCTATGAAATTAAAGACAGATCTTTCAATCGAATGTTTTATTTTTATGATGAAAAAATCAAGAATTGTAAAAAAATTGGTTTCTATTTTAATTTTGTATTTGCTAAAAAAATTATTCTAAAAAAATATTAAAACATTATAAGTTGTACATGCAAAAGTTTGGCTTCTTGTTATAAATATTAAAGTAGTTTATTAAAAAAATATTCTAAAATTTAAAATAAAGGTATTTTTAGGAATATATATAAATTTAATATATGTTTAAATATTTTATTATATAATAAAAAAATAAAATTCATCTATTTCACAGAAGGTTAGTAATAATTAATATTTGATTATAATTAATAATAAATACTTGTTAACAAGAAAGTGCTATTTTTAAACATACTTACTATATTATATCTCATATGCTCATTTCTGGTCAAAAAGAAAGTAATTTTCATTTATTTTATGTCATATATTATTGAATAAATATTTGTTTTTTAGCAAAAATAATTAACATTAACGCAAAATAATTACAAAATATATTAACGCAATTAGTAAATATTTTGTTTCCAATGAAGATTGTATTACAAATTTACATTAAAAGTTTATCCGTGTAATGACGCTAAAACACTAACAAATTATATCTCATTTAAAGTTTAATAACAAACAAATTTGTTTAAAAAAGAATAACCCAATTAAATAATTTGGAATAAACTGCATAATAATAAGTAATTGTGTTAATTTTTAAAATATGATTACAAAATATCATAAGGTCATTTTTTAAAATGTGACCTTAAAATTAATAATTTAAAACTTATGCATTTTGTATATTATATTAATAATAAATATTATTTCTATTGGAACATTATTTTATTTATTGATTGAAATAAAGTTAAGACATGGAAAGCTGATGGAGATGAAGTTAAAAAAGTGGAAAATATGTTTGCCATTAACCCTTGATGAATAATCAAACAAAACTCTAATGAAATATACAGTTTTCACAAAATAAAGTAGATATAATAAAATACACTTTTAAACATTTATAAATTGTACATGCAAGTCTTAATTCACATGATACTGTTGTGAAAAATACTCTTTATTTCAATAATGGAATTGTATATATTTGTTGTTACAAATATTTTGTTGTATTATCCTACAGTTTCGTTTTATTTTTCACAACAGTTTTGTCATAACAGTATTAAGTTAATGGTTCGATTATAATTTAGCCAGAACATTAAATTTCAGTTTAACATTCATGGTTCTATTTTTCACTTGACATCAAATTCCCTAATTACACACTGACGTAAAAACGAACTATAATATTTAACTGTAAAATATATACTCAATAGATTCGCATTTAAAAATATTCAATTTCATTTTTTTTATTTATTTATTAAGTACAATTAATAAAATCGTAAAACAATATTTTTATTAATTTTACATATTTTAGGGATTTCTGCCAAAAATTACCATTAAGTTTATAAAATGAACATTTTCACGATTATATAATTATTTGTGTATTATCAGAAATTAAAATGTTATCAGAAAAATATACCTAAAGAAAATAATGAAAACAACTTTTCGCATTTAAATCAAAAAGTCATTTCTACTGAAAAAGTTTGCTCGACGAGTGGATAATTTATCTGAAATAATAATTCGTATAATTTAAGAAGCCGGAGGTGTGCTACTATCTGAGCATAATTTAGTCGGGGAAGCTTCACTGTAGGCGATATCAAAGACACTTTTTTTCTCGAGAAGTTGCTGATGGCGCAACTTAGTGGTGCCACTGAGTGAGACTGCTATGCCAGAATCTATATCATCCTCGTGGACGCACTCGCGCATCGGACAATCTGGAAAATGTTCGGGTGATGGATGAGGAGCCGGCGGAGGATGTAGATAAAAGGGTGGAGGCTCTTTTTCGTATTTATATTCCGAGTGTTGGATTAGATGGTGCCGCGGCGTCGATGGGCCCTCCACAGTCTGCGGCGGCGGTCGTTCCGGTACAAATATCTGCACAGAGGGATCTTCCACGCGACCCTTTCGCATCTTACGACCTTGCCGCACAATTGCCTTCAATTGTTCCGATTCTACATTTATCAACGGCTTGATTTTGCGTCTATCCTGTGTCGTTTCGACTGTTGCAACGTCAGACTTTATTTTCGCTTTCCGCGTCCAACGGGGTCGCGACTCCTCTTCTTCTGTAAGCCTTTTCTCTTCACGCTTCTGTTCCATTTCCTTTCTTTTTTCTGTGTACCAGGCCATATATCTGGATCGGGGCTCCGAACCTTTCATTCGACTCGGTGATTTTTCTACTGAAAAATATTATTCGTTGAGTTTATGTAAAAAATGTTAACATGAACGAATAAGCAGAAATACACATTTTCTCAAATTTCAATATCTGTTATAATGGAACAGAAATAATTTATTGTAAGAATTTTCGCTGATAATATAAACAATCAATACATATAGATGCAAAATACCTTATATTATTTATAACTTTTTTTTCTTTTATAGGATTCAATTTCATATTTCTTTTCAATTAGTATTAAAAATAATTTATACATAATTTCAAAATAAATAGCACACATATGTTAACAATCATGTAAAGGAAAAGAAAAAAATGTTGCACATAATCATTTGTTTATATATTTAATAATTTTAACCGATAAAATGTATTAAACAGGTCAATATTTCGTATAAATAACGATGCTTTTGAATAGAATTAACATTTTTATTCATGTACTTATTTTGTGTAATACATTAAAAACTTTAAAATACGATTATTTTATAAAAACAGACTTGGATAATGTTTTGTAATATATATTATAAAGAGTTATTTATCTTTATTTTACGTTTTAAATATTGTTGAAAATTTATTTTATAATTATAACGAAAGATGAAGTATTAATAATTTTATTCTAGTTGCCTTACTAATTTTTATGTAAACTTCAAATACAGGACAAATATCAAAGTGAATTATTTATATATTAAATATTGAAAAAATATTTTTACATTAACACAAATAAGTAAAAATTTGAATTCTCTATTCTAATTATATTGATTTTATGAAAATTTTATTTACTCTTTTTCTCTGTATCGATGTCTCCAGTACCGAGTTTTTTTCTCCTCTCGACTTTTAAACTCTTCGATGGATTTTTGTCATCTTCTTTGCGCGATGATTTATCCTTCTTACTGTGCTCACATGTTTCAATCTGCGATTTACTTTTTTGTTGTTCCTTTTCTATGACCAGCTTTTTTGCAACTACTGATTTTACTTCTTTATCTTTAGATTCTGCAATATCTTGAGCTAAACGAATAGTTTGCAATGGCTTCTCCGTAGAAGCAACTTTTTTTTCGCTTACGTTAATTGGATGATGTTTGTCTTCTGTGAACTGTTGAACTTTTTCATTATTTGTTTTAGATGTTTCTATGTACTTTTCGCTCGTTGTTTTTTCGTGTTTTTCACATTCCTCAACGTTAATTTCACTCTGTTTAATTTCACTTTTTGATTCAACCATGATTTTACTTTCTTCAACGCTGGTTAAATTTGCATCCGTAAAAGTTACATTCTCGATTACATCTTTCGATTCTGTAACTCCAGTTTGTCTTTTAATTTCAGCTTGCTTTCGTTCCAACGAATTTCTGTTTAGCATTGTTTTACACGATAAATCACTTTCGTCTGAAGTTTCACTATCATCATCAACATTAAGACTTTCTTTCGTCATCTCAGAAAATGAATCTGATATAATTCTCTCTGATCTTTCAAGTTTTGGTAATTTTTTGCTAACTTGTTCAAATTTTTCATCCCCTGCAAGATGATTACCAACTTCACCAACCGTAACGCATAAATCAGATACCTTTTCGCTTAGTTTTTGATCCAAAACTTCTGTAACTCCCGTCGTTTTTAATGTTTGTTCGTCAGTACTTTCTTTTTTAAAAATTGTTTTCGAGATTAATGTGGAGTCATTCGGTTCTTCGTGCGATTGCTTTTTATCGTCAAATTGTGATAAATTTTTATTTTCTGCATTTTGCACTTCTTGTTCATCTTGATTGGTATTGATTACACAAGTTTTCATTTCCTTCAACGTATGTGTGAAATCATCTGTGAATTGTTTTTTCAATGTAACTGGCATTTTATTGCAAACAGAATCACTCGATTCTATTTCTTCTTCAGAAATGTCGATTACACGTTTTTGTTTCTGGAAGACTGGTTTTCCGGAATGTGAAATTTTATCTCTCTCTTTATCTGTCTTTTTTTCGACAAATTGTTCTTTAGTTTCAGTCGGTTCCTCTGTTTCTATTCTTGTATTTATAGGCATTTCTCCATTTTTATCGTCCAATCGTGTATAAGATATTTCTTCCAATGATTCAATATCCTCAGATTCAGTACTATTTTTATGCAATAATTCTTGCTTCTGTGCTGGTACTTCCTTAATAGGAGATACTGCTTTTTTTGCTTGATCGCTCTCATTAGTCATTACTTTAAGGGTGGCTTTCTTATGATCTTCAATGCAAATTATTTTTTCTTTCTCGATGTCTCCATCTTTTATACCGCTTACATTAAAAGCTTGACGTACACCACCAGTTTCAATAGTAATGGGCTCGACCCTATGTAAGTCTACTTTGCCAATTTTTAATGGTGTACTTTTCGCTTTTGTGATGGTTGATTTAGGTTTATGTTCAGGATCATTACTCGATGTCATTTGACTTTTCGATTCCACAAGTCTTTCTTTGACGCTGGTTTTATCGATTTTAACATTTGCTTGTTCAATATTCACATCTCTTAATACTTCTTCTTTATGTTTTCTTTTTGTTTTAACAGTGCTTGTTTCCGGCGCAATTTTGTCAGTTCGAGAACTCGATAGTGACATCGGTTTAACTTCATTTGAATTTGGTACTTTCTTCGGAGATGAATGTTTATGAGGCGACACTTCCCTAGATGATACTTTTAATTCACTTTTCGCATGAGAATTAAATTTACTTGAGGTTGACTTTTTAAGCGGAGAGATGGTTTTTGATGATTTTGAAGGTGACATTCGAGCTTCACTTTTCGCTAAATCAACAGAAGTTGCTACTTTTCTTAAACCTCGCGTACTTTTCGTGGGAGAAGCTATATGTTTATTCTCTTTTGAATGGTTGTAGACAGTATTATCAACTTTTTTTCGTTGATTTGATATTATATCTTGCATATCATCTATTTCAGAGCTACCAGAATCAACTTTTATAGCCATTTGATGTTTCAGAGGTTTACGTAATTTATGTTCAATCTCAAAAGGCTTTGCAATAGGTTTCGGTTTATCATGTTTATCATGACCAAGAATTTTTGATATTGTTGTATCCATCGTTGCTTTTAGTTCTTTTACTTTTAATTCACGATTAGTCTTACTTATTTTCTTCTGTTGAATACTAATTTTTTTCGTATCCTTCGTTTTCTCAGACGTTATTTCTGAAGTTTCTTTTTGCAATTTCTTATCCTCGGACATTTTTATTTTTTTCCTTGGACTAATATCTCCTTCTAAAACTCGAAAACTTGGCTCTATCGGGAATATTTTCTTACATTTTGAATTATAATTTACATTATCTACATTTTTACGCTGTGACATTCTGACTATTCGATGTTCCATTTCTTCTTGCGATGAAGTTGAAATTTCAATAGTTTCTTTGCAGACTTCGATTTTTGTCGCCTTGATCGGATTATGACAATAATGAAACAGTCGTTCATCTTCATCTTCTTCTTCTATATTAGAGCTAAAATGATCATTACCATTCAGTGACTCTGAAATTTCTTGCAACACTACCGGCGATATTGCCTTTCGTCTATCATCGATTTCTGTCATTTTTCTTCTAGCTGCCATCTTAATTCCAATATAAGTTCGACCTTTATCTGACATTGGTGACTTCATCCATACTGATTTAACTCTACTTGGACATTCCTCTTCAATGTAACGTTTCTTAAACTTGAATTTTCTTTTTAACCTAATGTCATCTTCTGATTCATTATCACTTCTACTACGAAGTCGGCAATCTGTTTGCGTTGCGGCTGTACGATCAGTTTGAGTTGCGATGGCTACTTGTCCTGGCAAACTTTGTGTTTCTAAATAACTAGCAACATCAGCTGTAGGTCCGCCGACAACTTTTCCCTCTCGTTCTAAGAGTAATCTTGTTAAAAGTGTATTTTGACGAACAAGTTCCATGTCATGTAAAGTGTATTGTATAATTTTATCGTTTGAATCACTAAGCGATTTTTCAACAACTTTTGTAACTTCGATTAATGGTACAGGCGTATCATCTTTATCTTTGTATCGAATTTTTGACTGATTTTCTGCTCTATCATTTCTGTCCATCATTAATTGCTGAATATCGGATCGGAGATTTTCCAAATGCTGGAAAAAGGAAAGTATTAATTATTTCAAATATTCATGTGCTAATTGATGAAAGATAAAAACAATATATTTAATAATTACCCTTTGATCTAAACTTCCCGGAATGAGAATAATTTCCGGCTGAATGACCTCATTATTTGCACGATTAATTTCAGCTGCCTGTTGAAGTTGTTCTTTTCTTAACTTCTGATCTTCCATAAATCTTTGCAATAAAATATCTTTGCCATTATATGAAAATGACTTTTGTTCAGTTTGACGTTTTGACGGCGTTTGCTCGTCCACATGACCTCTTGTTATAAGTCTTAAAACTTCCGCGTTACCATCACGATAATAATGTTGTTCTCGTACTTCCATATCATCATAATTCTCTATCTGTTCTTGCTCATCGACATTCCTATATGACTTTTGAACAATATCAGATCCTCGTTCGAACTCGTGCCTTCTAATCGAATCTACATCAAAAGTTCTGCTATCTTTGGGAACATCTACGTCTTTAACGAAGATTTTGTCTACTGGTCTTTTTCTCATTATTTCTTGTTCTTTATGAATATGCACCGTTTCATTATGTATAGTGGCATCGGCATTCCTAATCGTAGGTGGTACATTAGCATTTGTAACCTGGGTTATGTCACCCGGCAGGGAATTCGGTCCATAATCATTATCCAAATTTCTTTTGTTAAATTGCCAATTTCGATGTTCACGATCTGCACTCCACGCTTGTTTTCGATCCGGCCATGATCCTTCGATAAAAATATACATAGATAGTATAGATGATACATTTTTGTTTCAATTTAGTAATATTTTTTACTTATATAATTATATTTTGAATTGTACCATTCAGTGTTTTTAAATGTGTCCTTTGAACATGTCGTTTTGGTTTTCCATCTGCACGAATAATTAAAGTTTCCGAAGAATGAATTCGTCTTTTTCTTGGTTCCATATAAAAAGGACATCCAGGACATATACAACAAAATATTACAGTTGCAATAGCCAGTAGTAACAAAAGTCCAAAGAAAATTAATAACCATAAAAGAAGTTTATTTTCAGCTTTATAAACGGTCTGAAATATTAGTCGTATAATAACATAAACTGTACATTATGTTCAATTTTATGAATCAGAGAAAGGATGTAGTTACCACTTCCTCATTCTGGATATTAGTTATGTTTGTGATATGAGATTTTATGATATCAGTCTTAGAATCATGATTTCCGCTAATTTGCATTCCGTCCATACCACTAATTACACCAACTCCATTTGCGGCTAAGTTTTTACGAATTTTTTCAATGTCAACTAATGTTTCGGAATTACTCTGTTCCACACGAGCTACTATTACACTTCTGAAACAAGGAATACAAATGGAATATAATTCTATAAATATGTCATAAGTAATGTATTTAATAAAACATCAATTATATATATATATATTTACATATTTTGTCATACTTTTTGCTATTGGTATTCGATAAATCAGATTGACTGCTTTGGTCAACATATGGTCGTATTTCTTGAATTGTTACACGACCTCCTGTAATTGTTGCTAATGTTTCAGCTGCTTTATTAGGATCAAGTTGCTCACCGGGCATGACAAACGTTACTATTCGAGCTCCAGGTACAATTCCATGCAATATATGGACTTGAATAACGCTGGACATTAGGGGAACACCTGTGTAATAATTTAACAATAAATTTCATTTCAAAATAAAATGTCTCATCGGTGAAATAATCAATATCCAACGAAGAATTTGATTCGTATTTAAATTTTAAAAAATAAAACAGTAATTACTGACATCAATTTGTAGTACGTTTTATTGCTGACCTAAATCATATGCTCGAATCGTGAGTGTGAATAAAGGATTCTCATCAGCTCGTTTTATTCGAACTTGTGGAATTAAATTTATTTTAGATTCCAATTCATTCTTCTTTAAATTTTCAATCGACGATTCTGTCATAATAAAATGTTTTCTATGGCCTGAGAGCTTTACTGTAGAAAATTGATGTTCTTTTCTCAATTCAAACTTCCCTGCCAAACTTTGCATTTCATTTTCTCGAGCATGTCTTGCCGTGCGTATCTGTTCTCGTACGAATAATTCGCCAGTGATTTCATCTAATTTAAATTTATTTTCATAATTGCCATGTATTATTTCATAGCGTACTACGTTATTCGGTGGTTCAGCATCAGCGTCTACTGCCTAACGATTAAATTAAAGAATTAATTATGTTCAGGAAATTGAATTTTGAATATAAATGGGAATTTGTTTATTAATTATAATTTATTGCATATTAGAATAGTTGGTGGAGAAATTCTAATATCATTATAGAAGTTATTATTAACATTATTCCAAAAAAATATAATACCTTTATTATAGCAGGCGCCGTAAAATTATTCATTTCTGGATTCAATCTGAACTCGTAAAACGGTTTTTCAAAAATCGGAGCATTGTCATTGATATCTATTAAATTCACGGTTAATTTCACCGTTGACTTTAGTCCATCTCCATCTTCATCTCTTGCTTCGACTAATAGTTCTAATTTTTCATTTTTTTCTCGATCTAAAACATCAGTCTTGGCTGTAACGGTAATCCAACCCGTCTCTGAATTTATGTCGAAAGCTTCACTGCCTGATCCTAGTATGCTGGTATATTTTATTTTGCCAAATAATCCTGTGTCTTTGTCCGTAGCATGTACCTAAAATCGTTTTATTATTTAATATTCATTATTAATAAAATAATATTTGTTTCTCTTATGAAAATTGAATTAATTTCATTTCGAAATTATATAATCGTGAATATACGATACAATGTAAATATTAAGAAATAAAAATAATTTTATTATATTATAATTTTAATTCAGTAATTTTAACAAAGTATTGAACATTAACTAACTTGAATTACTTTGGTCCCAACTGTAGCATTTTCCGACAATGAAACTTCGTACTCAGATTGGTCGAATTCTGGTGGATTATCATTAACATCTTTGAGAAATGCTGTTACAAAAGCACTTGCTGAAAGATTAGTCGTCGGACCAACTTCTTGGGCGAATATCTGTAAAATAAATTTAAATATTTAAAATTGAAATAATAATACTTAAAAATGATAAAATATATGATATTATATTATTAATAATTCTAATTAAATATCATATATTTAATCTTTAAATGATTGTAAATGTTTCAACTTACTTTAAATGTTAAAGTTTTGTAAACTTCATAATCTAATAACATATTATCTCGGACAGAAATTACAAAATTTGCAGAACGCTCTGCTACTGATGGTGCAATTTCAAAAGTTCCATTATTATTTACTAATTTCAGAGTAAACACTCCGGCTTTTCCAATGTCATCATCTTTAACTTTAGTCGTGTTTGGATTAGCGAATTGTAATATTGTTCCAGGATCAGCATTTTCTTCTACATAACATATGTAACTGTAAATGAGAATTAATTTATATTTATTACATAAAGTTCATGTAATCTGACAACATTCATTTTAGATTATCATGTTTAATTAAATTGTATGCTGAACTTATTAAGATTATATTAAGAAAACTTGAATTACTAATGTTTAAAGTTCAAAGAAAACAGATTTGTTAGAATCATATATATGTATTTTGATATCATATTATTATACAAATTTAACAAAATCTTAGGTACCAACTTATCACTTTCAAAATATGGTGGACTATTCTCTGGTTCTCCAATCAAAATTCCTATTTCCACAACAGTTGCTTGTGCCGGTGGTTCGTCCCATGAATGACGTATTTCTTCGGCTACGACTGATAGTAATATCGGGGTGCCCACTCTAGTTATTTGAGCCAATTCTTCCAACGGTCGAGCTAAAGAAATTTCGCCTAAAATAGAATAACTTTGATACCAATCAGTGTTTCTTGAATTAATTTAAATTTACAACTCTGTTATCTTTATTTGCGAACAAATTTATCGTTGGTTTATTTTTATATTTCACGTTTAAAAACATTTAATAGTGCTTCAAATCTTTATACAAGAAAAAGGTCAAAGTTTGTAATTAATAGTAAGAGTGAATGTATAAAATAAATTTGATAAATGCTCATGATTCAACATGTGTCTATGACATAACATTATCAATAGATTATTTTTATGTGTGTGAGAAAGTCAAGGAAGGCGGTCGATGAAAGAACGTTGTAGAGTAGTCGTCGCATGCGTCTTAGAGTGAACGATAATCAGTAACTCAGAAAACCAGAAACTGACCATTCGATCGATACTTAGACGGTGAATAACTGAGCGACTATCTGCCGGATTGCCAAACTTGTTTTGACGCCTTCCAGGCAAAGGAAACTTAGCGATTTCGAACAAAGATTCAAACACAATTGAAGATGGTAATAAAATAATGATGACTTTTTTACTTTTTTAAATTACAAACTTAGGATACATTTCACTTATCATACCCCAAAGATTTTTTTAATTAAAACGGATTTTATACTATAGAGTAAAAAAAATACTATTGTTATATTCAAATAAAATGAAATAGATGGTTACATTGAGATGGGATTTAATTAAAATGGAAAATCCTTTATTGTTGGTATTGTATAACAATTTTGATAGCCGAGAATATGGGCATCTATTGTATTTTATCATGTAAAAATACATTTAATATGATAAATGAATAGTTTTTTAATATTAAGGTGAGACTCAAATGGAAATGAAAAATTGCATTTATCATTTGTGAATGAATTAATAATTAATTACCTGAAGTTTCATTAATATAAAAGTACGTAGTAAAAGGGTTGTATTCAGAAACAAGGCCATAGGTCACTTCACGTGGAACACCTTTGTCTCCATCTTCTGCATGAACTCGAAGAATTACATCGCCCTTTATATACACACATTTAAATATGCATAATTAAAAATAAGTCCTAACACTAATTGAGTTAATCAAATTTTGCTATAAAATTTATCTTAAAATCTAAGAATAGTATTACAGTTTAAATAAATATTTAAATGCACAATTTTATTTATCATGGCAGATAGGATTCTCATTGAATTCAACATTAAGTATTATACATTTTTTACTTTAATAATTGTTAAAAATATTGATATAAAATTTACCGGCTGGATTGTATTGTTTATCTTAGTAAGTGGTGGAGCTAAAGTAAAAATTGGCGGAACATCTTGCACATCTTGAACAATTACGACTACTTGTAGACCAACAATGTTCCTAGTATCATAGTTCATCTCCGTATATGGATCCTATACAAATAGAAATATACGCACATATAGTAGAAAGTAGGAATGCATGTAAGCTGCGTAGGTAATTTGCTCGTACGAACAAATAAATTCTGTTTTATGAATATACAATGTATGTAGAATTAATAGAGAAATAATACTTAAGTAATGTAAACCATACCGTGGCGTACATAGTTAATGTATGCATAGTCTGTGTTTCGAAATCGAGTTCTCCAATTAGCGTTATGATTCCTTGTGTTTGTCTTTCAGTTTGACGTTGTATTATCTTAAATAAATCCTTCGGTTGCTATAAATTAAACATAATTATTCCTGTTGATATTATACCTTTGTATAATATTAAAAATTAAATTAAAATATTATTGCGCTTTAAAATAATGAATCGAAAGGTATAAAATTTACTCAAAATGCCATACCCACAGTTCTATATATACTGGTTTATTACTCCATGGGTTTGATTGTACAATCAAATAGTCCAGTTCAGTGCCAGGTTTTGTGTCCTATTGATTTTCAAATGGCAATTAAAAATTTACGCTCTTACGCTTTCAATAGCAGTAGTGTAAATATGACGTATAATAAAAATCATCCCATACCTCGGGTACCATTATGAGAGATGGTTTATGGAGGAATATTTTACTCCTTGGTGTAGTACCATTCGTGACCGAAATGGTGGCTTGCATGGAATTGTTTTCACCCTTCGAGTCTCGAACTACGACAAGAAAGTCGTAAAACTTTCCGGGACTTAAGCGCCTTGTGAGTATCACGTTGGCTTGACATACCTTGTTGTATAAGGTACACGGCAAATTTTCAATTCGCACTACTGGTAATACTGTAGCTGATTGAAAGAAAGAACACAGTTTAATTAATTAATTTTCATTAAAGCTTTGTTTTATCTAATGTTGCAAAGATCTTTATTAAAGCACTTACCCGTGACATTAAAAATTAATGGAAAATCAGGCTCTTCATCAGTAGCACGAAGACGAAATATGACAGAATCAACATCTGCATCTGGCGGAATAAGTACTTTTCGCATGTCAGTCGAAGTGTCGAATCTTGGACGAGAACTTCTGGTTAAACCGACAATAAACCCAAGATATATCCATACTTTGAAACTTCCTTCCGCCAAAGGCATTTTCTATTGTTCACATGTCAAATTACTGTTTAAACAAAAAAAAAACATTAGAACATTTTGCTGGATTATTACTTTACATTGTAATTTGTTGACAATGTTTTATGATTAAATTTTATTACTATATTTCATTATTAAATAATATCAGCGGGTTTCATTTGTTGATTGGCTAGTGCTTTTAAACAATAATTTATTCACTCTGCAAATTTGTTCATTGACTTAAACATGTTTTTATTGAATGTTCTACTTTAATGTTACATATTTTTTATATCAAAATGATATATGAAAAATTAAATGCTAAATAAGAAAAGTTTTTCTTCCTTGACAGATCATATATAGAATTTTTCAGTTTCCTTTTTCCTTTTGATAGAACTTAATATCAAAATCTAGATGTGTAAGGAATAGAAAATGTGATCATAGATTGAAGAAGATTTATCTCATATAAAATACGTTACTAGAAATGTTTTGAATTTTAATGCCCTTTTCCCAAATATCTAGTTTTCAGTACTGCAAACATTGACATTCATTTAAAATGATTGTCATACAACTAATTATAAAATACAAAATGATGAATTTCGAATTGTAACTAAATCCTTTAAAATTTGTTATTCTTATAAAGATTTTGTTTAAAGCTGTACCAAAAATTATTATTTCTTCTTTGCTTAATATTATTTAAAACAATAACATTTTGAATAATAAAAAAGGACAAAAAATGATTTGTATATGAAAAACATATATTGCAGCTTATTTTATTTTTTCTTGTCTTCCATGTACAGAATATTCATCCATCGTATATAAATTTTTTTTGCATGCCAGAATCATCTCATGAATATTCTTTACAATGTCAAAGAACAACGTTAGAATGTTTTAGATGTTACATATTATTATCTTTCTCTAAAAGCTAAACGAAAAATGATTACTTTGTATCAAATTTACTTGATAAACAGGCTCGGCCTCATTTTCTGATTACAAAATCGATATGTGGAACTTTATCGAATTGCGGAATCTTTCTGTGCCGATTGACCAATTATACTTCAAGCTCCTATATCTTTTATGTATAACATGTTTACATGACAATAAAACATATTTTTACGATTAAATATTTCGGCCAAATAGCAATGTAGGTTCACGATAAAATTATCAGATTAATTCAGTGTTTCTAAATTTTCTTCTTGTTATACTGATACAACTAATTGGAATTTATATGCAATTCTAAACTTTAATTTACGTATTAATCAATGACATTTTAGAGTCTCTTTAGGTCAAAACATATTGATTTTGTGCTAATCTGAATTCTATCACACTATGTCAGTGTACTGGATAAATTATGGAAGATCGTATACGCACGGTGTCGCTAGATTTTCAAACGAGAGGAAGTACTCCAGAAACTAGTTTACCGGAGATAATAATTTAGTCACAAACAAAATACTGTTTTTTCTTTGTTTATATTGCATTTTATAACTGTTTTAGATAACATTTTATTTTTATTATCATTAAATTTGCATGAAAAAGGAAATATAGAATATGTAACGATTGCCAACACCAAACAAAAATTAAAAAATGCAAAATTTTAATAAATAATAAAATGCGTTATTAAATTTTGTATAATTTATTTTAATGTTTAGTAAACCTATGTAAGCTATTGTAAACTCAGTAACGTATATTTAACACGAGATATTTGATTCCATTTAATACATTTGAATTAAAATCACCATATGGAGAAACTAAGATTACGTGAGAATTTGCGATGCTATTGAATTAATGGATGGTTTACAAGCACAAATAGTATTTTTGAAGTTACATGTTAAATCAATTTAATATGGATATATTTTGTTTTACATCAAAATTAAAGTTGCATTAGTTTCGATACTTTTATAATAGAATTAATTTAGAATTTAAATTAAGTGGATATTGCGTTTATCTCTGTTAATCGATTTACGGTCACTGAACTGAATTTCTATGTAATATTTATATATGTTTCATGCTATAATTGCAACTATACATATTTCATTATAAATTGTGCAGAAATAAATCAAGTATAATTATCTTCATTCATAAACAAAATATATTGTTTTAACGTAATAATTTAAAGTTGTAAATAAAGATAAATATTAAAAAACACAGATAAATGATTATATATATTTGAATCAAACGAAACTTGTTTTCGTAATCTGCCGCTAATAAATAATTCAAGTGCATGTAAAATAAAATATATGATCAGATAATAAATCATGAGTATAATATATATATTATACTTATGATTTAATAAAAAAATTACTATAAAAATTTATTAATATGAGTTTATATTAAAAGTTTTTTTAATTGAAATTCTTAAAAAATACTTTAATTTAAATCTGTAAATTCAGGTTAAATCGTAAAATTGTTATTGTTAAATTGTAAATTTATAAATTTAATATATTTTATAAATTAAGATAATTGCAAACAAATCAATAGAAAGTAAAAAACAAATATTGCCAATTCATGTAAATTTAATTTTAATTAAAATTGATGACATTATTTAAAATATTTTTAAGGATCAATGAAATTAATTATGATTGTGACATCGACTAAAATTTCAAAGTAAAATTAATGACGGAAGAATTTACTCGATAAATTTGATATTGCTTTTCAAAGATAAATGTATCATTCTGTATTATTATGTATTTTGTTATAAATATTGATAAAGTTATTAGCATAATTTGTTTCATTTTTTCAAATGCATATTTTAATCATGCTATATGCAACGAATTAATTCCTTCCGGATATTCCCATATAAACTTTGCATATTAATATATTTGGAAATTGTTGACTTTAGTGAGAATTGCATATTTTCAATTGTGCTTGAAAGATCGATAAAATAAACATGAGCAAAGCGCAATGATAGTAAAGTTGTGATTGGCGTAAAACCTGCGTGAGTATACTAAAACAACTCAATAGTCAAGTTCCTTTCAAACTTGATGGTTTATTGAAAACAACATTCGATCTTAATACTCCATCTTATTCTCTATCTACAAAACTATTTTTCGTTATATCATTGGAAAACAAGGTAATAACTTTTTTGACATACGACATGAAAATCCCTAAAACAATATTAATGTATAAGACTTATTTAAAAGTTTCAGTTCTTTTATTGAAAAGTTTTTTTTCTAATTTTTGAAATGAGTTCACAATACTTAACATGAATAGTCGTAGAAGCATGAAAAATTTGCTTCATTTAGTGAAAATAAAAAAATAAATAAATTACATGTATCTATTGATAAAATCTGGACTTGTATAGTGTAGTAAAATGGCAAGACAAGAAATCTATGCGTGACTTCAAAGAAACCTAAGAAGAAACGGGTCAGTGGTTTGCTGTTTTTCTGTTTGCAATTTTAATATGCTTGAATATATTATTCATAATGAAAATAGTTTGAAAAAAAATTTTTATTTTATTTAATCACATGACGTATGGATTTATTTCTAGTAACTCAAAGATTAAGTTAATATTTCAGAATAAAATGATTTTAATCTTTATTGTGCTATTTTCATTGTATTTTAATTAATTTTTAAGTGAATAAATTAAGGTAATTAGGTTTATTATACGTCGAGTGAAATAATGGCAAATGCTTTATAATTGTAAACTTTATATCTAAAAGTTACTTCCATAAACATTGATATAATTCATATAGGCAAATAAACCGCCTTAGTAATAACAGTAATTATATTATATACATGTTTCATGTTTAATAACATATGGTATTATTAGATATTATTTACTAACTAAATTTTGGAGAAATATCATATAAACTATAAGCACTAAAATTATTTTGAAAATTAGTTTTTGCTTTAAAAAATAAATTCATTGTTCGTTTCAAAATTTATTTCAACTGTGCTTAAGATACATTCAAATTCAGTTATTTCAAAGAAAAAACCTCAATTATTGAATAAAAACTATAAACAAAAATAATAATATATTAATTTTTGTATATTTCAAACAATACTCTTAAATTTAAGAAATTTACCTCTCCGTTTTTTATACTAAAGTTGTAATACAGTTTTCAAGATTAAATATATTTCACTGTACATAACGAATACTTATTTTTCGAACACCATTTATTTAATAAACATCACAAGAATCAAAATAACAATTAATATAAGTTTTCTACAAACACTAACAAACATAATTCATGATTTTCATTACAATACAACTTTTTTTCAATTTTTCCTCCTGTAATTCAATTATTAAAGTTAAGTTATAATCAAAGTCATCGATTCACTTCGCGTAATATTTAATGAATTATTAAGAAAAAGGAGAACTAATGAAGTAATACATTATTTGTGAACAAGTATAGTATACGCTTAGAAAAAGAACGTCGAATCGCGTTTGTTAACGAAGAAAACATTCGAAAGGGGTTATTGCAAGACTCGCGACTTAAGCTCTTAGAGTTTCACCACGGCCCCACCACCACTTGGTTGTAGTCGTCGACGTCGTCACGTGGACGCAACAACCATCGCGACTAGATGGTAAGTAAGGAATAGCCAAAGCACATGCCTAAGGGCGGTTGACCGGGAGTTGAATTAATGACTCCCACCTAAGGCAACGATAAAAACAGAGTGTCGACAAAATAACATAAAATGAGTGTCGTTTTGCTGAATCTAGGCCACGTCAGCGGCAACACGCAGACACCTTTTTTTTCAAGTGCCACTTGTCGATTCGATGAATCATTGTTTTCATCCAAAAATAGCAAAAAAAAGGCAGAAAAATGGCAACCGATTGATGCTCTTTTTTTGTTAATATTTGAGTATTTACTAGCTTCTGCTGCATAAAAGTCAAAAACACGAAACAAAACTTGACAGTCGAGCGTTATTTTATTTCACGCTTGATTTGACGCCGGCATTTGCGTGATAAAAGAAATTAAATATTCACGAAAAAATAAAAAGAATACAGAAATTAATTTGCTATGACAACAAGTAATTTGGACAGCACAATCACCGAGATTTCATTTTTCTTCCGAATTCAGCAATGTTATTGTGACAGTAATGCGCAAATGTTCGTGATATTTTATTAGTTAATGTTACGCTTAAAACAGCGTAAAAGCTGTGGAAAAAATACATTTTGCTGTTTTAATCATTTGCATCATAAAGCAAATTGAGTTTATGATCGAATAATTGTTTTGATGCATTTTAAATTATTTATAATTTATCCACGGAGAAAGAAGAATAAAACGATGACGAATCGAACACAAGTGCAGTTCGTTTAGCTTGAAATTGTATTATTTTTCAAAGCTGGCAAACAAATAAGTAAAATATTATGCTACTTCTTTATAGAGTACTTTTTTTTTTTATTTTCACCTGATAAAATTATCAGGTGAAAAGCGTATAACTGCGATCATATTTTTGGTTAGACCAAAGCCACAGTGGAATCATTTTATGAAATTGTACAATATATGTATATCCAGATTGAACCCAGTAAGGATTGCTAGTGATATACTCTTTCCAAAGAAATTTACATATCCATAATCCAATTTCCAGTTAACAATCCTGTATCATTAATATGATTAAAAGCCAGAACTTTCTCATTTCAAGATTAAATGGTTTTTGGTAGAATTGTATTTTTATAAACAGAAAATGTCATTTACTTTATCTCCAATATCGTCCTGAAAAAATCTCTTCGTACAAAAATAACCAAAAAACCGCGAACTTTATATTCTAATCTGATTATTTTACAATAAAGTGTAAAATATAACAAACTTGATTTGTTCCGAAAAGTATCAAAAATATTATGTTATCAATTCAATCTAACACAAAATATACGGTAACGCAAAAGAAATCATTTATGACGTGATAAAAAAAAAGGAATGAAATAAGAATTCGTGCGTGTGGCGAAAGGCCACAACATTTGAAGTACGAAGAAATGTATATTAAAACTACCGATGGCAGAGCGTTGCGATGGGGTTAAGAGTTCATGAAGGACGTAAAGGGGAGCGAAGACCAGGGCTAGCCAAGTGGCTTATAGCTCTTCTTAGATTAGCATAAGGCAACACGCAAGGCTGACGTACAGGAAAACGATAAGAGTTAAGGGAGAACCTCTTTCTTTTCGTAGATATTCATGTGCCGCAGTTGGATAATCTACTGTTATTGTAAATAATCCAAATTTTATCCATCCATGGGTATAGAATTTACGGTCTATACTTAATTATTTGTTTCACTTATTCGTTTTTAATCTGTGCTTTTAATTCTGTGAAAAATTTACGTAGTGATTTTTATTTTTTTTAATATTATAAAAATTGCATAAAAATGAAAATTTATTTCTGCAAATATTTTATTTAGAATCACCGATAAATAAAAAAGATTAATTTTTAGATTGGATATAATTTAGATTACAGTAACGAATACAAGGTATCGATCGTATCAAACAATGAACAATAAAATTACCCAAATATAACTGATTCAACAAAACGACATTAAGAAATAATTTCATTTTTGCCAAAATAGTGAATATTTATTATATTTAATGTTACATTAATGTTCTATTTGCATTTTCTTTATTATATGTTAAGTAGTTTGATAAAATTATAGCATTATATAATTAGTTGGATAATCTCGAAATGAATATTTCACGATTGAGAAATGTAGAAATTATTATATACATAGCATCTGCATTAATCATAAATAAATGTGTGATTGAATTATGGTTTCTAGTTTCAGCGTACATTAAATTCAGCGTACATTTTATTTATAATTAAGATAAGTAAATTAACCTGCAGCTAATAATTTTAACCAATCAAAATTTTGTTTGACTGAATTTATATTCATTTACCTCGTTACTTAATTATATATCTGTACTTTAGTAGAATTTTGGTTTCGATAATATGAAAATTGATTTACTTACTCAAATGTATTAAAATTAAAAGTCTTAAAAACAAAAGAAAAAGTTCTTGTGGTAATTCATATATTATTGCTATAAACAATTTTGGACAAGTGCATTCAAGTTATAACAAAGTTAGGTGCACTTCATTTACAGTCAAATTGTCGAGGAACATATTTGGATAATGCAATGTGTAATGAAAATGTTCAAATGTATAACATATTATTTCATTAGAATTTAAATATTTATGATGAATAAAGCCAAAAGTTCATAAGATAAAACCGCAGATAAATGATCCGTAAAACCATTATAGAAGTTTAGATTACTTGCAAAAAGAAAATAGTTATTTATTTTATAAATAAAATCTTTTCTAGCTATGAAAATATAAATATAACCGATTTCATGCCAAATCATGCAATTTCAGATCACAATTCTATTTGACCTATCCGGTTGTCATAAAACTCGTATATATACCCGATGGTACTGTAGCCAGCTGAACAATGCCTGTTTCAGATAATAATGTTCTAGCCAGTCACGTTAGCAATAATCATAATAAAAAGGTCACATTCAGAATATCCAAAATGGTTTGGGGTATAGTAGATATATCATCAAAAGTATTAAGAATTAAAAAAAGAAGAATGATATAAAGTGTACAAATAGTGAATAAAAGACCGATTGACTGAAATGAAGTCCAACATAAATCATACAAATAATAAAAAAGGTTTTTAATCTATGATATGGATATTTAAATAATTATTAAAAGCTTAGATAGGAGATATTGAGGTTTTCGTAAAATAAAACTACAATAATTGATAACTTTTTGTCTTATTCAATTATAAAATATTACAAAATTAAGTTAATTAGTTATTATCATTATTGCATATATTGGTGTTTTGAATGATATTTTTGGAAATTGTAAGTTAATTCTGTATTCATTTTAGTTAAAAATATATTGCAAAAAGTTGATATTATATGAAATCGATAAATTTGACCAGTTTTTATCTTAATATAGTATTTTGTTCATAATTATTTGTTCGCTGTTATTAATGTTTGATTACAATTCTATATCTTTATTTCATCCTTTCATATAATTGTAATAATGTAAAAATATAAAAGACTTATAATTCAATTTCTCAGATTTTACAGAAGTACAATATTTTTAAGAATCACAAAATTACATCCCGCAAACATTAAATGTATACATTCAACAAAGTTAACATCAAAATTATAATTATCGTTTATTTATTTTATTCTAAAGACAAAATTTAGAAATATTAGAAAAACAAAGTTTTAATTTATGCACGTTCAAATGAATGCATGAGAAAATTATGCAATATATTTGACCATATGTTATACTTACTACTCGGTCAAAGAAGTTCAAGGTCTGATCAGAGTTGGAAATAAATCTATTGTTATAAAATTTTGTCTAATAATATAAAATCAGGCATGATTCAGATAAAATTGTATAAAAACATGTGTATTTTTATACAGTCAGGACAATTTTCAAATCTGATTAGACCTGGATTGTTTTTCAGGGTATATTATACGAACATTCAATTAATGTAAACCAATTATTTTAAATTGAATTTGTTCATAATATACGTTTTATTTACAAAATTAGAGAGCAAATATAGAGATAAATATATATAATACTTTGAATGCCAGATTTATACTATTAATTTCGACTTCTGATAACTTACACAGTGTTATAATGAAAATGGACACATATTTTCCAAGAATAGTTTAAAATATCAGTATTTGCATTTATGTATAAATATGACTTAATTTAATTATTCAAATTTGACGTATCTGTTCTCTTAAGAGTATAATAATTATTAATTTAATTACTATTTGACACTGCATTTCAATGCTTTATACAATATTATTTACGTGAATTTCTCGCTGAGCTTAGAAGTTATTAAATACTTATTTAACTTTTTCGTGGCATAAGTGAATATATCACTATAAATGTATTTCTATAATATCGAAAAATTGAATTTTTCGACGTGCGTATTATGGATAAATTAATATAAAATTTAGTTTGTCAACAATCGGATTTATATCATTATATCATATATGATATAAAAGATAATCTGTTATTAAGTTAATTAAACAACGTATAAACATTTAGAATATTTGACATTTCGTATTTCATACGCAGTATATTAATTATCAAAAAGCAAATAAATAAATTGATCAAAAAATGATATATCAGAGCAATGTTCTCCATTAAAATGATTAAATATTCTAAATCTATTTCCCTTATCAATATAAATATATAATATATAAATAAATATATATATATAAACGTATAAATATAATCTAAATTACTTTGTTATAACATGTATGTACAATAATAATTTAATAGCATCATTTCGAATTTCGAATAAATTATATACATTATACAATAAAAATTTAATTTATGCAACATGCACTCGTCTCACACATAGTCATTTTCTCTTCGCAAAAATTGTTCGTCAGAGTTCTGTAGTTTCCACTTTTTTCCCAAGAGGATTATTTGTCACGTTCTGACTACGAGGTGTTGGCGATTTATTGCGGCCTGCGTCATTTACTTCATCCGTTGTACTTTCAATACTAAATCAAAAAAAATAATACAATTATCAAATAAAATCATCATATTCTTTTTAAAATAAAAATTATATAAATTTTTTCTTTCTTTTTTCCCCCATTCTTTTCATCCATTAAATCCACACAGATTATTTGCAATTCTAATGTTCAAATATCAGAAGATAAATTTTAAAAATCGCCGCACATTTGTGTACCTTGAAATGGAAGCAATTCTTGACTGAGCGTAATACGGTTTATCGTCCGTGGCTACTCGCGAATTTGTGTTTGCTTCATTCATCGATTCTTCATTGTTCAATGCATTTTCATCTAATGAATCTCGGTCAGACGTATGACTGAAAAATGGAATATTATTTTAAGAATCATGGATAATCATGTGTGTGCGTTTGTGTACCTTAATTCATCAAATAATGTTATGATATATACCTGTACGATTCATCGCTCTTGAACCACTCGTTTTCATATGCATGCATCCATATTGGATTAGATCCTTCCACACTATGTTTGTTTGTATTTGGAACACGTCCTGGACCTCGTATAAACTCAGAATCTGAAGCAGCTACATGAAAATAAAATTAACTTGTATTGTTGAATGTTCAAACAAAATAACTCTATAGTAATTCGATATTTATCTATTTAATATTTTCAACTTCAGAAGAGTAAATTTTTAATTTTATAATAACGTTAGAAACAAAAGTTCAGATATAAAAAATCATATACAATTTTAAGTTAAATAATTGAATAGTTGGCTATATTGCATGATAAATTCTATCGAGGATTATTTATCATTCAAGATAATAAATGTATATTGCAATGGAGGTCAAAAATAAATACGCACCAAATGGCGAAGCATTTGCAGCTTTGAGTTGTCGTTGAAAAGATGCTCTTTGCGAGAGGCAAAGTGCGATGCAAAGTATTAACAATGCGCCCAAAAAAAGTGTGAGCGTTAAAAGCCAGAAAGTAGTACTGGCTTGTTCGAATTGAACCACAGGCTGTGATTGTGCCGGCTGTGTGTCGAGAACATTGAAGTCTTTGAACAAGCTGTCCAGGCTCTCGATATTTCGATCTACCAACTCTAAAACTTCAGACACTTCTAAAATCGAATTGTCCTCACGATTCACTAAGTGCAAATACAAGTCCGTCCTCGTTCGATCAACTGAGCCATCATGGTTCTCGTGTATTTTGTATTCGTCCACATTGACGATTGCACCGGTGACATTTCCAAGGATTCTAAAGAACAAATTTACCGTTAAGGATTTTGCTTGTTTGTTAAGAATATGTATTCTCGATTTTACTCGTGAAATATTTGTGCTTGGCAATGCCAAAAGTTTATCGACTTACTCTCGGAAACTTTCGATTCGAGTACGAACTTCGGGTGGATGCTGTCGCAAAACAAAGCGAACTCGCTGATCTTCTCTCAACAAATAAATAAAGACTTTTGCTGTATCGTAAAGCCCGCCTGAGTCGTTTGCATAGACCTGCTTGTAAACACATAATTTGGTTATACGTGACGATTTCTACTTTACGATATTATCTTATTTAAAGATATATATCCTCAAATAAAATTATTTTATATTCAATTTTAGATATAGTTTCATTTATAAATGTAAATACATATTACAGTAAATAATTTGTATTGAATATTAATTTTGTTATTCATATTTTTCTTTAGTAGAGAATTTCAATAAAATAAACTTTTTCACTCATAGTTATATGCAATTTCTAGAAATTTAAAACTGATTTATAAAAGTTTTGTAACTTCGCATTCACTGTTGGACGAATTTTCCAAATCTCCAGATATAATGACAAAGTCGTACAACAACTTGTCAGCACTATACGTATGCATACCGTAAAATCGAAATATCCTTTCATTTCTCGTTGTGGATCAAAGTTTAAGCTCACTGCGCCAGTTAATCTGTCTACGAGAAATGGTTGCATTTGGATGTCGTCCAAACCTTCTGTAAGTGTCATCTGAATATTGCCAATTTGATAATAACTTATAGCCGCATTATCTCCTTCGTCTAAATCTACAGCCTATAGAAAATTTGCATTCATTAGTATACAAATATTTAAAACGTTTTTTTATTTTAAACATTGTGATCTTCGTCAATATTGAAATAACGAAAAATATTTTTGACATTTTCATGTTACCTTTACGTGCATAAATTGAGTACCAAAGTCCGCTTCAGTTGTAACACCACCGGTGAAAACCTTTCTAACGAACTTCGGTGCGTTATCATTAACGTCAATAACTCTTAAAATTACTTTTAAATAAGTATCATCTGATGAGTTGAAAAAATTTTGACTAGGCGGTGTTGCGTTACAATTTTCCGTTGCTTTAATTAATAATGAATATTCCTCTTGAGTTTCTCTGTCTAAAATTTTTGTTGCCTGCAAAAAAAATCGAACATATTTAAGTGGAACAACATGTGATATGCTTTAAAAATCAATGTTTTTTCAAGTATTTTTATTATTACTTTTTTGTTTGAAATATGTATAAAAAATAAAAGTATAGGGTTTTGACTATCAAAAAGACTATTGTTTCGAGTATTCAAAATAATTTTTTTGATTGAAAAAAAATAAAGTGTATCACTTGCAGGTGGCGTTACTTTTTGTTCGTGTCCATGTTAGTGGTCGTGCACTTGTAAAAGGTAAAAATCATCCGAAATCGAAAAACGACAAATCTACTTAAAAAAATACGTACATATCTATTGTTAAGCGTAGAGTTTTTTCAAAATTCGAATTTTTCACAAAATGGCGGATGTTAAAAAAATGTTCCTTTTCATTTAAAACAAATTTTCAAACATCTGCCATCTTGTGAAAAATTTTAATTTTAAAAAACTTTACACTTAATGATAGGTACGTATGTCTATTTAAAATAGATTTTTCTATTTTTGATTTCGTATGATTTTTACGATCTGCATTTGCTGATTTTCAAAGCATATCGCACTGTTTTTCCCCTTTACATAAGAATAATAAATTTTTATATTTCTCTCATATAACATATCTTATTTTGTATTCATTTCAAACATATTACACGAGAAACGATGCAATAATATTAAAAAATGAAAAAAAGTCCATTTATTTACTTATAATATGTACATTCATGTTTTCTCTTTGCTTTTACAAAACTAAATATTGTAAGGGTACTCTAGTGGAAAATGAAATTTAACTCTGCTAGCGTTTTAACTCATAATGTGTCTTTTCAAGAAAAGTGTACTCAAAAGACTTGGAGTATTTAATTTTTACTTTAATAAGAAACGAGAGAATGTATGTGCATAAGAAAAAATAGACACTTATCTTTATGTATATTTGAAATTGTATACTTGAAAACAATTAATTTTAATTTAATAAAAACTTCTTTATTATAATAATCTTTTATGTAAAAGGACCAAAGAAAAATAAAATGTGAAATATTGTTATACTAACGGTAAGCTCATGAGAAAATTTATCTAATGCAAAAAAGCCATCACTGTTCCCGCCAGCTATGAAGTAACACACTTGAGTTGGGGGATCGTCGAGATCATCCACTTCGTCCCTATCAATTGTCTCCGGCAAAAGTGCCTTCTCAGAGCCCGGCAACTTTTCCTCCGTGAAATTAACGTGAAACACGTCAACCAAAAATTGAGGCTCGTAGTCGTTGATATTGCGCACATAAATAATCAAATCTAAGTCAGAACTTAATGGAGTTGGAGTTCCCCGATCATAAGCTTCAATACGTATCTATCAATAAAAGACATAAAAACATTTGAATTAATATTAAAGATAATTGTTAAACACGTTAAAATATCGATATTGTCAAATTTCATTGATTAACGTACTTCGTATGACTTTTGAGTTTCTCGATCTAATGGAAGTTTCAAAGTAATAACTCCGGTTTTATTATCAATTTGGAACGTTTTCCAATGACCCGCTAAATCTTGCTTAAGACGAAAATGAACATCGCCATTTGGCCCGATGTCAGCATCTTTGGCTTCAATTTGTATAATTGGAGTACCAACGGTGGTATTCTGAAAATAACATTATTAATTTAAATTATTCAAAATAACTTATTAAGGTCATTAAAATATTTCTTTGGCATTTTTTTATCATAAAAGTTAAATTAATTTCACCTCCGGCACTCGAATTGTTGTATTATGTTGCGGGCTAATAAAAATTGGTGGATTATCATTATAATCGCTCACGCAAATATTCACAATTGCCGTATCATTATTAGAAGGTACTCCAAGGTCAGTCGCTTCAAGCTTCAACGAATAATTACCAAACTTTCCTCTTAAAGAATTTGCACACTTAATTCTTGCAGTCCAATAATCCGTTTGCTCGAGTGTGAAAATTTCTGTAATAATAAATTGTTTATATTAAACTTTCAATGTAATAAAAATGCATACACATTTATGAACACGCTTATTCTTCAAAATAACAATGCGTAACATCATAACATATTTTTCGTAACTCGCCTTGTTCGTTTCCTTCGATAATCCTTAATATTACGCGACCATTTGGCGTCAAAGGATTATCTGCGTCGTTTGCTTTGACAGTTACTATATTTTCTCGGATATCGTGGAACTCAGATATGCTGACACAACTTTGTGGAACGTCAATTTTTGGAGCATTATCGTTAACATCCAGTACGGTAACTCTGGAAGAAAAGTAAAAATATATATATTACTATTTCATAAGTATTTAAAAAGGAAAGTTTCTAAGTGAAATTAATTCTTGAAGTATACAGAAAGTTTCAAAGCAAATAAAATTATACTTATTAAATTATGTATCGTTTTAATATCTACTTTTTTATCGACTTTTTGAAACACTTTTAATTATTTTTTTGCGCAGATTTAATGATACAAAATTGAAATGCTTAACTTACTCGATTTGCTTGAATGCATTTCGTGATTCTTCGGCGGTGTAACCAAATTGATAATTATCCCATGCTTCTACTACAAGAATGTAACTATTTCTCGTTTCCCAATCTAAAACATCTGCTACAGTTAGTGCACCAGTGTCAGGATGTATCGAAAATTTTCCCTGAAAAGTACAACATTTTTATTTCAATTGAGTGTCTTTAATTTATTATAATTATTATTACTAATTTGGCTTATACGAATTTAATAATGATTTACTTGCGAAGATCCTCGATCCAAAAAGTATGTGATTTTCCCATAATCACCACTATCTGGATCTTTTGCTATTATTTGTGCAATTTCTGTTCCAATTTTCGAATTCTCCATTGCTGTCAAGTTTGTTATGTCAGTAACAAAAAATGGATTATTATCATTTTCATCTATAACTTGCACGTAAACTTGTACAAAACTTGATCTATAAATTAGAAAAAATAATCGTGTAAATTAAATTGCAATGTTTCTCAAAACTGAATGTAGGTATATTAATTTTAAATTTAAAAAATATCAGTTTCAAATTGTAAGTGATTTTACCTTGATGGAATTCCTGAATCTGTAGCTCGGATAGTGTAATTAAGCCAGGAATACAATTCTCGATCAATTTTATTTGCTACCACCAATTCTCCAGTTTCATGATCAAGATGTACCAAGTCCGTTATTTCTTTTGAATTTTCCAGCGTATAAGTTATACTACGATTTTTATCAGCATCGTCAGCCACTATGCTTGCAATGTGCACTCCATTTTTACTGTTTTCCGTTACAGAGCGTTTATAGAATGGTCGACGAAATTTCGGATTATTATCATTTTCATCTTCGATAAGGATATTTAAAGTCGCTGAAATTAACATATAATTAACAAGAGCTCCAGTATTTTCAAAACTGAATACAATTACAAGAACTGTTATTTTTGAAACGTTATTTATCTTTGCTAGTCGGTGGTTATACATGAGATTAAAATTAAAAATTTAAAACAATGAATTATAATAAATTTAAGAGATTGAATTTAACAGAAGCAAAACCAAGGGTTATACCGGATGCGGTCTGCATTCCACTGATAGCTGCAAGATCTTCAACTATTAATCCGAGTCTGATGGTTTCTACCCTTTCTCTATCCAATACTTTGACTATTCTAAGTAAGCCATCCACGGCATTCAATTCTAAAGCTGATAAGTAATCGTATTCTTGAATACGAATAAGTGTTCCTTCTTCATTTCGAGCCTCAGATGAATTTGGATCTATTCGATATCGTAGAATGGGTGCTATATCTGGATCATTAGCAACAATTCGATGTACGAATGATCCGATCTATGAAACAAAGTATCATCATTACATTACATTGAATTAATCAAATACGTATAATTACAAATTATTTAATCCTCTTTACGTAACAAAATTAACTTTATATTCTGTTTACAAAATAAAATACATTTTTCGACATTACTTGTGTATTTTCTCGTATCGTAACAGTTCCTGGATCTGCAAAAACTGGCGGTTTATTATTGACGTCAATTATTGTAATATTAACGATAACCTCTGCACTTTTTTGAAATTCCGTTCCACTATCTATCGCAAGTACAACTAGACTATACTCGGTCGTTTTAGGGGCCGTTAAATCGGGATCTAAATTTGACCCCGGAGCCACGCGTATGATTCCTGTTTCTGGCTCAATTACGAATTTATCGCTGGCACCGTACTGAACTCTATATACAATCTTGTTGTTTGGGGACGACAGATCCTTATCCCATGCTTTGACCTGTTTTAAATTCACAAGCAATTTGACTTTTATTTTACATTCATTTTATTTCAGTTATAATAAAAGCACTTAACGAGCAAAATGATAAAAAAATTGAATATACATTACTAGCTAATCAGTGCTTTTTGACGGAATGATTACATAATTATCAGGTTAAACATGTTTTTTTGATGACAAATTCATTACCTGCAAAATACTGGTTCCACCTGGAAGGTCTTCCGGGATACTTCGTTTGTAAATAGCTCTTTCGAATACGGGTGTGTTGTCATTTACATCTTTTAAGTACACAATAAGCGAAACATTTGAGCTCAAACTCGGTGTGCCCAAGTCGGTGGCTTTTATGGTTAGTTTTATAGGTCTTACGGACAATTCCGGAAGACTCTTACTTATTTGAAGAGCCTCAAAGTCTAACGGATTTGTGGGTGTTATCACACCAGTTCTCTTGTTGATTGTAAAATTTGCACTAAACTCGCTCGGTACTAAACTATACATTATTTGACTATTTTTAGTACCTAAAAATAATAAATTATTTTTTTATTATTATTGAGATCTGCAAAATAGTATTTGACGCTGGCGGTTTTAAAACTAAATTTCATAGCTGTTGTACTACACATTTTTAAATTAAAAAATGATATCGTGTGAACTTTTTAAAATATTTTAAGTTTATAAAAATTAATAATGCAAAAATAATAATAATTGTTAAATTTGTCTCTGATGAGAAAATGATAATTAGTCGTACCATTCAAATCAATGTCAAATGCTTCTGCAACAAGAGGGGCTTCAAATTCATCCTTATTTTCCATTAAAACTGCCTCATATTTATTCTGTAAGAACATAGGTGCATTGTCATTGATGTCATTGACAATGACAATGAGTGGAACGGTGTTACGATTTCCCTTTCCAAGGTCGTCTATTGCCTCCACGGTCAGATAATGTCGCGATACGAGTTCCCGGTCGAAAGTAGAACCAGCCTGCTTGACCGTTATCACGCCGGAAATTGGATGGAGTGTCAATCTAAATAAACATAGACAAACACGTGAACCGGATGACTATTGTTTGAATTCGTTCTGCTTTATATCTCGTCGAGACAACACGCAATGCAAACGTAATCTTGTTCTCTTTCTAACGTACGTACATACTCAAGTTGAAGGACTTTTAAGATTTGTTGCAAAATAATTTCTTTATTTCTTTATCTTCTTAGTTCTAAAAATACTGTTTTAATTGCAAGGAAGAAATGTATTTATTTTGTTTTATGACAGTAAACTCATCGAGATGAAAAGAGCAATTGAATTTATGAGATGAAGTTTTATTGGCCGTAAAATAAAAAGTGTCTTACGCATGAGCTATGCTTCCACTCAAATTGGTATATCTGATTCCACGAGTACCAAAACTTCCACTGTCCTGGTCTAATGCTTGAACCCAAGCAACTGTACTTCCGACTGCACAATTTTCTTGCACAGCTACTTCGTAAATGGCTTCGGTAAATTCAGGGTAGTTGTCATTTTGATCTCTTATGAAAACTGTTACCGGTACAACGCTATATTTCGGAGATTCGCTAACAATTTCTTTAGCGATTAAAGTGAAATTGACCACTAAAAATATCATGAAATATTAATATAAACATACATCATCTTCTCGTACAAAAATACAAGTTTTAAGTGAAGAAATTGACTTTATTTGTTAAATTTTTTGGATTTCAATAAGAATAAGAATTGCTTAGTTCAAGAAATTTTATTCTTGGAATAACACATTTACTTCTTGGCTAAGTATCAAGAAAATATCTTTCTTAGACCAAGGAATTATTTCGTGAACGAAACAATTTTTTATAATTTAAATCTCGATATTTAACTAACTATTTCGGAATATTATTATGACAAATTGATGAAGAAATATAAACAAATGTGATTATAATTTATTGTAGGAAGTAGTAGAAGACATAAGTTTATACGCAATGTAATTTTAATGATAAAATTAGTCTGCCAAAATACCTGTTATTTTCTCAAAATCTAATTTCGTCGGATCCTTAACTCGTATTAAAAACGGCGCCTCATTAATTCCCCGAGGTGGAGTGACATCAAACATCCCATTGTCTCCTTCAATGAAAATGATGAAGGTTCCATTGCTTCCCTAATTAAGTAAACAGAGTGTAACATTTTATCAGAAACATTCTATAGCATAGTAGCAAAGTTTTGACGTTGATACAAATAATTGCATTACATACCAGATCATGATCATAAACTTCCGCAATTGAATTACCGAGGAAATTTACAGGAGTATTTTGAGGAGCATTTTCATTAATTTCCGCGATGTATCTTTCGCTACGAAAAGTCGGCGTCTCGTCGTTAACGTCCGTCACGATAATAGTCACTTCGGTAAATACCGAGGGAGCGGGTACCACTTTTGAAACTTCCTTCACTGTTATTTCCAAGATAAAAGTGCCGTCACTGTTGTCCGGCGTCTCTCGATCCAGTTGTGCTCTGGTGAACACCAGACCCGATCCAGCGTCGATGTCGAACAAATGTTGTGGACCGCGTGTTATGCTGTACGACACTTTGTTGTTGATGCCTTTATCCCCATCGATTGCACGCACTGCACAACAAAACCGTTTAAACTTGTTAATTATTTGATTACCCACATACTGTTAGCAATTTAATCAAACAAACAAGTTCATTGATTTAATTACATGATTTAAAAGAAATGTGTAAATTAAAAATAATTTAACGTAAAATGAACAATTTAAATGCAATAGTAACTTGTATTCTCACTGAGATACAAATGTTTGAATGAAAAATCACGAATAATTAAACTTTAAATGAAGTTGTTGATCAACGCGAAAATTTGAATTAAATTGTTGAAATTTAAATATATATACATCGAGAAATCATAGAAGTTATGTAAATCTTATTTGTACAAGTTACTTATCACAACTTGTACAAATTCCATTTACAACACAACTTGAATTACTCTATTAATTCACAAGTTGTTTAAATTGTATCGTTTAAGTTGTATTATATAAATTTGACAAAATTACTGAATAATTTGTATCGCTTCGTGTACTTTATTGAAGTAGTTTTTATAAATAAATAGCCATTCATGATAATTTAATAACTGTGCAGTGTTTTAGTAAATAATATAGTCAATAAAGATAAATCCTGCTATAAAACTTTTTCCAATATCATTGCTATATAAAATAACGATTTTAATAAAAACTTCAAATCATCTTCAACAGAAAAAAAATAACGTATCGAAGATTGATTTTCATGGCATCGAAGGGAAAGAAATGTGCAGAATATCTGAGGTCTTAGAATTAAACTGTAATATCTGTATTCATTTTATAGATATATTAGAAAATTCCGACCAATAAATTATGTTAAGTAAAAAACATTGGTACCTTGCAAAACAGATGTTCCGATTCTCGCATTTTCACTTATTCGAGTAACTGGAGTCATGGATATAAATTCCGGCGGCTGATCCTCCACGTCCTGAATTTTAACCAATATAGCCGTAGTGCCAGTGTTAACCTACTTTGAAAAACATTTGATATAAAAGAACTGATATTGAAAACGAATGTAAGAAATATTATTACTTCATTTTACAACCTTGCCATTGATAGCACGATCCACCGCCAAGACTCGCAATTGATACAGATATTTTCTCTCATAATCCAATCGGCCGACTAATCTTATCACTCCTTTTCCATTGATTGTGGTGATGCTAAATGCATTATCTCCATCAAGTTCTTGCATGTAATAAACAACTTCGCCATGCGCTCCCTCATCCGCATCAGTAGCTTCTACTGTGGTTAATATTCCGGGACCTGAATCTTCGGGTACGGTCAAGGTTGTATGATGGGGTAAAAAAATCGGAACATTATCGTTAATGTCTTCTACAAGAAGAAGCAAGCTTTGCGTGATGTAATTGCCTTCTCCGAGTTTGCCGTCAGTCAGGGTTAGTACCAACGCGTACTCATCTTGCGTCTGCAAGAGATCATTGACTTTAAATTGTGTGAAAATAGAAATTGAATTATATATCCCGCTTTTTTTTATGCAATTCTCATTGTTAGTACAACTAAAAGGAATCATCCGGTTATGTAAGTATTTATTTTTCTACTTAATACATTTTTCCAGTTTTGCTTACTTATATTTAATTATTTCCGATTAGATTTTATTACTACTTAATAATTGCACTAAAGATTATTTTTTTATTTAAAAAATTTATTGAAGATTATAAACAGAGAATGTTCCTAACGGAATAAAATACATTCCAAAATAAATGTAAATATGTGCGCATATATTTTCGGCAAAAAGTTATATATTAATTATATACTGAAAAAATAGTTCTGAAATGTTTATACAAATAAATATATTTTATATTTTCAAATATATTTCAGCATCAAAAAGTAATATATTTTTACACATATTTTGATATATTTTTTCTCTTACGGAGTGTAAAAATACGTTTCTTGGATTAAAGAATTGATATTGCTTTGCAACAATTAGTTGTAAAATGTATCAGCAGAAAAATACTAATATTTTTCATTAATAAAACCATGTCGATTAACAACACATTTTGTTATACAATTCATTTGTTGCAAAACATTATAAGTTCTTCGAATAAGTATGAGATAGAAAAAGGTAAATTACATTCAATTACAACTTAATAATGGCTAGGGTGATGAGAATGTAATACCGAGATACAGCTACCAATTAGAAGGCGCTATAAACTCTAGTTTAAGAAATTGGTTAATTTCAAGGGTAAAAAGTTCGATTATCGGTGAGCTGTTTCTTCCGATATCGTTTTTACGTGGTACGTCGTGGAACTGATTCGATTTAGAGTAAGGAAACGATCGGCGAACCGAAACCGTCACGATGAGAAAACGAAGCTGAACGGACAATGCCTTTGTACTGTATTCTAACTGACTTTAGAGACTTCATAAAATCTTTGCAGATTTTTACTACATTTTTATGTTAAATCGCATCACGTAAATAAGTATTATCGAATAAGTAACAAAATAAATGTTATCTAATATTCTGGAACCACAATTTTACAATGTAATTATTCATCTTGAAAAAGAGATTAATCATTGTCCAAGTTTTTTTGAGTTTCTAAGGAAATTGTATTTCTTAGTCTTCAGTAACTTAACCAGAAATGAGATGTTGTGGATGAGTCTTTGAACATAATTTTTTGCCGATCTTATTTTTTGAAAATGCATTATGCTAAAATATAAAGAACACTTCATGATTTTCAGTTATAGTGAACAATACACATTTTTTTAATTGTAAATGTTACTTTGACATAATATTTATGTAAATATTATTATTTATATTTATTTTTCGAATATTCTGAATTATGGTTATCTTAATAGATGAGACGAAAATGAATTAATAATTAATTTAATTACAAATTATTAATTAATTTATTATTATTAACTTTGCAATATGTTTATCTTTAAATATCGTGTAAGTTTACTGGATTCAACTTACTTTAATTATATAAAATGTTTACCTCTCTATCAAGTAATTTATTAATATAAATGTTTGCTTCATTAGAATTGACATTTTCAATTCTAATAACATCGCTTCCTGGTTGATTTCGGACTCCAAAAGTAAGACTGTCGCCATCAGGATCTACTGCACGCAGCTTGTAGATCAAACTTCCTGAAATCAAGGAAATGCATTTAAGCTGCCTTAAATACTACTTTTATTGCTATTATTAAAATAATTATTTCTAATTAAGGTATTGTACTCATAGAAAGCTTGACTGTAAAATTAGTAATTACTTTCTGTACAGTATCTTTATGAAAGCAAAAGTACATTACACAAACGAAAATTAAAAATTTGAATTAAAAATTTGAAAATCTCTTTTTTTGTATATTTATAAGATTTACAAGAAGAATTAAACTAATTTTGTTATAACTACCAAAAAGGAAAAAACTTTTTAAGGAAAACGTATTAAATAATTAAGTAATTGGATAATTGTTTAAAATACTTACTTACTACATATTAGTTTGGAAATTATAATTAAATAATAAAAAATATTGAAAGTTAATATTTCTGGCGTAGTATTGATTTATTGTAAAATGTTTCGTGTTTATAAAATAATGAAGTGATTATTAAAAAAAGGTTTCTTGATTATTGAGATATAATTCTTGAATAACTGTCATTAAAACATTGTAATATGTGTTTAATGTGCAGTTAAACTCTTGGGTAATTAACGTTATAGCAGAATTTAAGTCGCATAAGCACCTTTAGATTTTATGTTAGAAATGAAATTGTCTAATGAAAAATTAATACCGTGAGAATGAATAAAAATGTTTAAAAAATATACGTATATGTTTCTTTGTATAAATTAATATCTCTGCATGCACATCTTACTATTTTATTTTAATTACAACAATATAATTAAATATTAGAAATGAAGTTTTATTATAAAACATTTTATATTATTGCAGAAATATAATAATGTTACTGTATATTAATTAAAAACATAAATATAACAATATTAAAACAATTTTATATAAAAAATTATGCAAAACAGAAAGTAGAAAGTAGAAAGATGTGATTGCACATCAATAATAACTTCAAAGAAAAATTATTGATAGAAACAAAATATAATATGTAGAGTGTAAAACCATATTAGTTTCAAATATTGAGACTTCAATGAAAACAATGATTGAATATAAATTTGTCACAGAGAAAGTTACTTTTTACAGGAAAGGTAGTATTCATCAAAAGAAAATATACCATGTTATAATCAATCATTAAGGAGGTTCTTTACCATTTGCAATTTTAAAAAACAAAAATTAAAAATGAAAATTTTGCATAAAATAATAGATGAAATTATGACGTTGTATACAACACAAAAATTGAATTATTAGATGAAAATAT